>JAMKQA010070125.1:0-14617 GCA_024699735.1 Posidonia australis | reverse complement strand
CCCCCCCCCCCCCCCCCCCCCCTCTAGAGAAGCATTAGTATCCTACATATCACGTGAGGACTGTGGGGTCCCCTCCTTGAGAGCTAGATTGTCCTACAAAAAGGGCGAAGACCTCATTAAAGCTAAAACAGAAAGCAAGACAATGACATATGAAATCCAAACAAAGTCAGGCATGGCATTATAAGCAAAACAAGCAAAATAGAAGGAACATGGCATATGGTGGCAAAATGCAAGTATAAACAGGCGTACAGTTACAGCTCAATGCCACACGGAAATGTGCAAACTATGTGGCAATATTTTATACTCTTGCTATTTAGGCATGTAAGTTAAAGACAGGAAGGGTTGGACATGAAACATTCTGTGTAGGCTATTATTTTATTCAAGCATGGGTCAACAGATGAATGATTAAGGTGGCCAATACTCAGAAAATGAAATCACAATTTACATGCCAGCAGCATGCCATCTAAATCAAATTGTATATACCATGAATAGAAGCATGGCACGTATGGCATAAACACCACCAACTTTTTTGTATAACCCAAGCCTTGAACTACCCATTCAGCCAACCGGCGACCAACCCACGCGTCGCCACTTCAGCACCCATCACCACCGCTTTAGTCCACCACCGGCGGCCAACCCTTCTCCGACCCGCCACCGTGTGGCTCCTACCTCGCAGCAGGTTGTACCACCACCTCGCAGCAGGACCCGCCACTGCGCGGCTCAGTCCATCAAAACCCACCTACACCGGCGGCCTACACCTTCATTCTGGCCCGCCACCACACGACGATAACCGTTGAAACCTGCCCGCCATCACCACAGCCCATCAGCCACTGCTCCCCGTAGCCCGCATTCTCCACTGACGTTTCCAACCGCCGACCCAAGCCACCAACCGCCAGAGTGGCCCCTTGCCCGCTGGAACCCATCCAACTGTCGACCACCCAAAAACAAGAGAAGGATGCAAGCACACGCAATGGGAAATCAAAAGGAAGAGGAAATACCTCCGTCGACGAGCCTCTGTCCAGCCAATCTTGAAGCATCCAATCCATGCTACCGCCGACCAGCCGCCGTCACACCTCGGCGCACCGAACTCCCGCACCAACCGAGAGCACCTCATCGGCGCACCTTCTGTGCGCCACCGCGGTGAAGAGGAGGGGAGACGAAGAGAGGAGGAAGGGAGAATGGAAAAGAGATGAGGAGAAGGGAGGTAAAAAGATGGGTTTCGTATGAGGGGAGAAATGGTGAGGAAGAAGAAGAGGCATGCCCTTTAAGAGAAAAGAAAAAATGAAAAATCACAAAATATATGTATGTATACATGTTGCTTTGAGATATGAAATCAAGTCAGGCAAAATAACAGTAGAACCATGCAAAATCAAGCTCAATTGCACTCCCAAGAAGCATAAAAGAAGAATGTCCCTTGATAGTTATGATAGTTATCCAGTGGGACCCACTTATAAATAATTTAATAGTCAGGGTTGAATATACAAAATGGCGGTGGAAATTGCGTTTCAGCCCCTAACACTTCACAGCTTACACTCCAAGAGCAGAATATACAGTATCAAGCACATGGCCCATAAAATGCACCAGATGGGGTAATTTGCAGAAAACCCCCTATGTTTCGCAAATTTGCAGATTAGTCCACAAAGAAGTGGGAAGTTTTGTTTGATACAGACATTTGTTAGTATACAGCAGAATCTCGAATGTCACAGCACGATGGTAATACAGCAATCAGAAAGCTGTCATGATTTGCGAATTTGCAATAAAGCCTCAAGTTTTGGATATTTGCAAATGAGTCCTCACCTTTTGCAAACAATGCCACATTCGGTTGAAATTACAGCAAGAAGAGATTGTACACGCATCTCAGCAAGAATGTTAGTTTCTGCACCATAGCATTAGCAGCCAGCACATTTACAGTTCTACCCTTCGGGGCACCTTTGCCATTTTCCTTCCTAGGGGACAATCCAAGAATCATCGTTTTGGTTTTTCAGGTCCTCCTTCCAAGCGAATGAAATCCTTCTGCTTCTTTCTTTTGGATTTTCGTGAGCACGGAATCCAACTTGTTGACTTTGACCGGGCGGTCAACGTCATCTTCCCCTTTTGGATTTTCGCGGGCGTGGAATCCAGCCTATTGACTTTGACCGGGCGGTCAACATCATTTGCCCCTTTTGGATTTTTGCAGGAGCGAAATCCATCCTGTTGACTTCGACTGGGCGGTCAACGTCATTTGCCCCTTTTGGATTTTCGCGGGCACGGAATCCATCTTGTTGAGTTTGACCAGGCGGTCAACGTCATTTTCCCCTTTTGGATTTTCGCGGGCGCGGAATCCAGCTAGTTGACTTTGACCGGGTGGGTAACATCATTTGCCCCTTTGGATTTTCGCAGGCTCAGAATCCAGCCTGTTGACTTTGATAGGGCTATCAACGTCATTTGACCCTTTTGGTTTTTCGCGGGCGCGGAATCCAGCTTGTTGACTTTGACCAGGCAGTCAACGTCATTTACCCCTTTCGGATTTTCGCGGGAGTGGAATCCAACATGTTGACTTTGACCGGGCGGTCAACGTCATTTGCCCCTTTTGGATTTTCGCAGTCGCGGAATCCAACCTGTTGACTTTGACCGGGTGGTCAACATCATTTGCCCCGTTTGGATTTTCGTGGGTGCGGAATCCAGCTTGCTGACTTTGACTAGGCGATCAACGTCATTTGCCATTTTGGACTTCCGCGGGCGCGAAATCCAGCTGTTTGACTTTGACTGAGGGATCGAAGTCTTTGCCTTCTCTCGGATTTCCTGGGGCAGGAAATCCGGTGGCTTGACCTTTTGACCGGATGGTCAAGGTTCTAGCCCTTCTCTCAGATTTCCTGGCGCAGGAAATCAGGCGACTTGTCCTTTTGACCGGATGGTCAGGGTTCTAGCCCTTCTCTCGGATTTCCATGGGCAGGAAATCTGATGGCTTAACCTTTTGACCGGGCAGTCAGGGTCCTAGCCCTTCTCTCGGATTTCCCTGGGTAGGAAATCTAGCTGCTTGACCTTTTGACCAGGCGGTCAAGGTCCTTATCCTTTCTCTTCTGGGTTTTTGCGGGCGCGGAATCCCGTTGTTTGACCCTCTGATCGAGCGGTCAAGGTCCTTTTGTTTCTCTCTTCTCTTTTGAGTTTTCACGGACGCGAAATCTCTTTGTTCGCCCTTGGTCTGTGTGGACAGGGCCTTCTGCTTCGCTTGACAAATGGTATGTTTGTCATGCCCCTCTTCCCCTTGGGCTGGTATCCCAAACTACTCGGTTGACAAACGTCACGCTGTCAGGTATCTGGGTTGACAAGACTCAGCTTGCTTGTCATATCCTGTCTCTTTACGTTGATAACCTCAATAATCCAGATGATGAGTCCGACAACTTATCATTTTCCTAGCAGTGGTTACCTCTATGTGCAGGATTTCTTTATCTTTTGCCTATCACATCAGCATCGCATCATCTTGCAAGCACCCATTCTTGTCTTTTTAGCATCAACTTCGCATCGGCCTTCAGCATCAGTTCTTGCATTAGCATCTTGCATTGACATTACATCCCCATCATGTAGGTCAGCAGTCGCATGCATTCGCAGTTGCATTTGGCGACAAGTCATGACTTTCGGTGCATCTACCGAATAAGTGACTTATAGCCTACAACAAACACCATCCTTCTGTATCCTCAAAATGGGGGTATCTTGTCAACCCTGAGCATCGGTCTTGGTTCCTTACATCCCTCGACCTCGCTCAGTGAAGGGAATCTGTAGACACCCTGATTTTGAGGTGGTTCATTAATAAACTTTCCAAATGTTGCTTTGGATGTGGCTAACCCAACCACCTTTTGAATCCCATTAGCCAGACCAACCCTAAGCTTGCAATAGGTCCACAGCCTAATTAGAAGTCCAGACAGGTAGGAGAGAGCACCAAGGTAGAGCACTAATGTATAGTATTTAGCTAGCTCACCAAGCAGGAGCATAGAAGCGGTGCCCCTAGCTGAAGCATTAGGCTGGCGCGCCTATCTGGCGCATCTACCTGGTGCACCAAGCTGGCATATAGCCACTTCTCAGGCTACTGGCTTTCCACTTCCCATGGTTGTTACCTCCGCCAACGAATATGCCATGGAATCTTCCCAGGCTCTTCGTTTACGAGGCTCCTTGTATTCTCTAGAAGTTATCCTTTGAGAAATGCTTATATAAAGGCATCCATAGGCAACTATTTGGTCTCCTTCCCCCTTTGAGGATCTGACCTTGAGAACTAATCTTATCATCTTGAGCTATCTACTGTTTACTGCGAGCCAGTCTCATTTTCCCATGCATTCCTTTGCATCTTGAAGATTTCCCAGCCCTTCCAAAGCAACAAGGGATCTTATTATCTTTGATATTTCAAGAGGGAACATCTTGGACAAGGTAGGTCCTCCATGCATTCTCTTTTTTTTTACTTACTTCCTATATTAGATAACATATGCCATGCCTTCATATGAATTGAGCTTCCACTTCTTCTTATTTACATGAATTCCATGATAAGATATTCTGCATATACAATCTAAATAGAAAATTCTGCACCATAATGTTCCTGTAAATAGTTTTTCTTTTTTGTTTCTTTACACAAGAAATCATTGTTTTTTTTATGCACATGCATACTAGGATATGCAATAGACATGTTCTTTATGTATTCATCACTTACATATAGGATGTCATGTTTATCTTCTCATACACATTCTTCAGGATTTCGTATAAGCATTTCTGCTATAACCCCATGATTTATTTTGCTTTTTAATCAAATAAAAGAAGGGTTTCTGTTCATTTGCATCTCATCATATTTCAGTTTCCATCATTTGCATAATTGGCTCAATTTAAAAGAAAATCACCTGTCTCTGAATCTTAACTAGAGTTCTGAATCAGACTGCAATCTGATTCAGATTTCCTAGGGAGCACCATTCTGGAGCATCTATATGGCGCACCAGAGCGGCGCACCACATCAGAGCATCACTCTGGCACACCAATCTGGTGCACCATACTGGTCAGAGAATAGATCACCCTCTTTTGCATCCTCATCTGCATGTCTTCCCCAATGATGTTGAGTCTGATTCATTTGGCAATGATTCTCTGATATTTTATGATTTCGTGTGCATGATTTCAGCCTCAAATGATGTTGTTTTATCAGTTGTTTTACTCTTTGATTGTTCAGTCCATAATCTAAATCTGGTAGGCTGATTGCACTTAGCTCCCCTGTGGAGATTCTATGCATCAGCCCATGATCTAGTAACATGGCTGAACCTTATTGTTTTCACTCGACATAAGTAGGATGTGAGCTTGTATGAGGCTACTAGCCCTTGAGCGCAAGATCCATGAGCTTCTCATACTTGCATGTCTTTCATTTTCGAAGGATATTTTCCATTTACAAGAACTTGTTGAGCGCATTTACATATGATTTTGTACTGCATGGATTTCTGTTTTTTCCCAACGCATCTTTCTGGCCCACATAGGAGCACATAGGTGGTGCACCAGACTGGAGCACCAGTCTGGCACACCTAACAGGCGCATCAGCCTGTTTTTAGTAGCACATAGCAGGTTTTCGCATGGTTTTTAGCATGATTTCCAGCTTCGATTTGCTTTCAGTTTTCTATGGTTTTCTTCCTTGGTATATCCAGGAAGACCCTTTTCGATTTTCAACCTTTTGTGCACGTTAGATCATACATTGCATGTAGTAAGGATGAAAAATCGCTCAAAATACTTAGATCCCTAATCTTATTTATGCAATATCTTGGCATCGACACTTGATCCGATATATGAGCGATACTTCTGAGCATTACGACACACCTTGCACACCATGTACCCTTATTTAGCATAAAACACCACCCACTTAGCATGGCATGGCATATCGCCCTCGGGCGTACAGTAAAGGCTAAAAGGCCGACATCTCCTAAGCAATTGAGAAACCTATAAAAGACCGATTTATCGGGCGCACGAGGGTGCCTAATACCTTCTTCGTGCATAACAGGGATCCTTACCTCTTTCTGGTTTAAGACCTTTTCCATTGGTTTTTATATGCATGATTTGAATGATTTTTTTATGGTTTTCCTCGTTTTCCATTTTAATAGACTAGGTGGCGACTCCTGCATTTTTATTTTATTTTTGCCGTGACTTTGCCGACCCTCACGCATTTGGCCTTAATGCCAAGTCCCGAGGGCTGTCACCGGCATGGTTACACCATGCCAAAAAGCTACTGTATGCAATGAAAAAAGGCATGTGCGCCTGTGTGGTGCGCCTGTCTGGTGCGCCACCTATGTGCGCCTATGAAATTGCAGGTCAAACAATAAGCTAGACTAATGTGCCATGCGATATAAAACCTTGCAAGCATGCATAAAACCATTTGAAAATGCATCATGGACATCTAAAAGACTTGATCACATGTGAGTTCCCCTCTCTTCCACATAGTCATAACGGAAAGAGAAAACCCAAGACATCGTGGCATGGGTCTTGTGTTCATGGGCAATAAGCCTCACACAATACCACACAACCCTAGTCTGATGAAGGTTAATGAATCCTAGCTACACCACTTGGGTCGAGATCATGGATTGGTGCAAAAGAACACCACATAGAGAGTTTTGGAAAGCCACCAGTTCACCATACCCATACGGCAAGCCAAACTTCACTAGATGCAAAACTAATGCAAAGGATGTTATTACATGCTGAAATCATGCAAGCACGAACATGGCATATCAGTGATAAAACATCAAGAAAATCAAAGTTCAGGACAAACAGTAAGGCATGCAAATCATAATGCAAAATGAGTTGCCTGCACCCTGTGACCAGGTTGGTGCGCCAGCCTGGTGCACCACCTAGGTGTGCCAGGATGGTGTGCCAGTTTGGTGCACCCTAGAAATTCTGAATTAGACTGCAGTCTGATTTCAAAGTCTGGGCCAGATGCATGCAATGAATTGGTTTATTGACTATTCAGATCATCTACCTAGATGCCAGAAAACTTAGGGTCGGTTTGGCAAAGCTTCAGTTTCTAAGCCCAAGTGTAGAAGCTAGCTTCTAGCTAAAAGCTATCATAACCCAGCTTTTGGAAATGTAAAAGAATTGCTATTCCAAAAGCTACATACTTCTAAAAAGCTGTTAATGTTTGGTATAACTTTTGGACCATTATAGCTTCTGGAGAGAAGCTATATGCTCAAAAGCTATCCAAAAGTCCTACCAAACGGACCTTTAGTCATGTTAAATAAACTAGCATTAAAACACTCTTATCATTCTCTCCTCAAGTCATGCATGTTCATGGGTTTATATGGACTGCAGTAATTGTTGATGGGTTTTATGATTCATGCAGTGATTTAGTCGACTTAGTGATCATGCGGAAATGACAAAACATGTAAAGAGAATGCATCACAACTCATGTTCCATAACTAGTGGTCACATAGGACTTATGATTCATTGCTAAAATAGAGATCATAGAATCATCATGACAAGAAAGCATTGAATATAGAAAGGAGCGTCATGAACATTCAAAATAACACAAATAGATACGAGAGAACATCACTATATAGACAATATATCAGCCTAGATGCAGGTTCTATCATGTAAAATCCATATGGAGGTGAGTGAAGGAACTTACCTTACCTATGATGTCTCCTCCTTGGATGGCTCAAGGTATCTCCTCCTTGTTGCTTTGGACTCAGTTGGGAATGCTCAGGGATGCGGGAGTGTGCTCTGGAAGTTGGGTGCTGGTTGCTAAAACTGGGTGAGTTGCCAAGAGAGGGTGGACAACCAAGAGAGGGAAAAGGCTGCTAATGGATGGCTTTTTAAAGAAACTCAAGAGGTAACTCCTTGGGATGCAAAAGGCCTCGAAACTCAACAGCCTTGCGTAGATTCGTGAGGAATATTCGCAAGTGCAGGTTACAAGCACAGAAGATGAAAAGCCAACAACCAACACCCTGAAAAGTGGTTGTGCGCCACAATTATGCGCCAGCTTGGTGTGCCACCATGGTACGCTAGCTTGGTGCTCCATTATGGTGCTCCACGTTGGTGCTCCAGACTTAACTGCTTGAATTGTAAATTGGACCATGAGTTTGCTATAGGCTTAGGGTAATCAAGGTGTTAGATAAAATTCAACTGAGTTTAGGCTTACCGTATCCAAAGCAACACTTTTGGAGAGTTCACCTATGAGCTGTCTCAAAATCGAGGTGTCTACAGTAGCCTCACAGTGGGATAATTGTGCCTGTGTGACGAGATAGTAGGGACTGATGATCCTAGTCACTTGACTTTGCAACGTTTCATCCTAGTCACCTGTCATATAGGCGGCACAACACGTCGCCTCTTTATTGGCCGTCGTATTTAGTTGCCCATGGCGAGGGCGACTAGTAGAGACTTTTCCTATTCAGACTCAAATTTGGGTTGCTCTAATAGGGGCTTATAAATAGGGACCTTAGGGGCCTCCTAGACATCATCCTTTCCTATTTCAAGATCTTCTCCTCCCTCTTGCCTTAACCATGAAGATGCCATCATTCTCTTCCTCTCTTTTTGCTGTGGAGAAAGTGATTGACATACCCAGCCACCTGATGAAGGATTTTTGTGGGGATATGGTATGTTTGTTAATGCCATAGTTGTTGTTTTCCTTGTTCCTCTTGCTGTTCAAATTTCTCTACTTCATGTGCCTTTCTGTGATAAATTTCCTGTATTGTAGGTCATAGTTAATTTTACAGAATCCCCAAATTTTCATAACTCCTTTCATTATAGCCTCCCATGGGTGTCACGTTTGCTCGATCGTGTAGAGGATAATAAACACCTCTTTGCATCTAGTGGTTTTGAAAATTTGTTGGCCCTTGTACGCATTCCTTTGCATTGGCCACTACTACATGCATTGATGGCTTTTTGGAATAATTCCTCCGACACCTGCAATTTTGCTCATGGGGAGACCCTGATTACTTGTGACGAAGTTGCTTCCCATCTTGGCCTTGCTGTAGAATCCATGTTGGTGCCAAATGATTGTTTTGCCATATCTATTGAGACCATGGATGCCATGAAGATTGGTTGGTTCCTGGGTGAAGGCTAAGTGGCTAGTAAGACTTTGATGCATGGGGGAAGGCTCCATCTTTGAGTCTTATGGGAGGTTATTTGCACTCATGACTTATCCCCGAAGGAGTTACAGTTATGTCTCTTCATCAGCGTCACAGGGCTGGCACTATTTACAGATGATTACTTCACCTTGGACCTCCACCATGTCGACCTCCTCATGTTGATGGTAGCCCGTCCGGACTTGTATTTATCTCCTATCGTTTTAGCGTATACCATAGAAGGACTATCCAGCGCATCGCGCTCAGGGAAGTTCTTCGATTCTCCTTTCCATCTACAATGGTGGTTTATGTCTCATTGTTGTTGCTATGCTGATTATGACAAGCTGAACTTCCGCGATTGTGTCCTTTGCTTGGGGTGGCTATCATTAGAGGACTTTGACTACAAGTCATGGCTACCAGAAGCTTTCAAAGCACGAGTTATGACTACAATTTATCACCACCAGGAGCTCGTATTGGTGGGGGCCCAGTCCTTTGTGTCGTACTGGATCCATCGTTGTCTGCGGCTGTTGAAGCAAGGGGCTTTCTATTCCTGTGGAGTCGATGTTGACTTGTCCAATCAGTGCTTATAGAGATGATGGAGACCGCAATGAGAGACTAGTCTTGGAGTACATTGCCCATTGGGCATATGTGGGTCGTCAAATCTCCTTGAAGGGCGCTCGACTCTCTGCTGCTACTCGAGAGTTGCAAGAGTCTAGGTATGCGGCATGGTATGCACAGCTTCTTCCATCTCCACAGGAGTATATCGAGGAAAGGGAGGAGTTCAACTGGATGCTTGGCATTTAGAACAAATTGTATTAGCATCCATTGTATTTTTTTTTCCTTTTCAACTTGATGGGATGCCCTTGTGGATATGAATTGTACTTTTCTGCACATTTAAATAATATTCATTAGTAGCAAAAGGGCATACATTCCTTAGCTTTGATCCTCGACTAAGTTATTGTATGTGGGGCATGCTTGTGTAAACTTAGTCAATTAGATATAAGGTGGAGGGAGTTAGCCTTGGCCTTAGCTGAGAGATGGAAAATCAGAGCCCAGTGGACGCTAATTGTGAGTCATTCGGAGATGCACTAAAGATCATTGCAGGGCAATGTCTGTGTGGAGAAAATGCACCCAAGTCATGAGGGCACACTTGAGTAGGACGTAATCTTCGAATCCTGGTGAGTCGGCTATAACATCATTGGCCAGTCCAACTCTAGTTTCCTTACTTACCAGGTTTTCACTTGCATGTAGGGGTAGATGGCACTACTTATTGTTTGTTTTTTAGGTTTTCTTTTTTATTTGATTTTCTTTTCTTTTCTTTTTTTTTGAACTTTTGGATTTTTGGATTTTTTTTTTCCTAATTTTTTTGGATTTGTTTATTTTTTTGGATTTTTATGGGAAGGATGGGAAGAATGGGTACCCTCTTCAAGCCTTAGCCTAAGGTCTACTATGGCCTTTTGGGTCGCTCTTTGTCATCATGGGCTTGTCCCTTGTGTCATGTCTACACCTTTCGAAGACTTTGTTCCATACCTAAGCCTTCCTAGTCAGTCGCTCCTCTAACCTGCTTGGTCTTTGAATACCTAGGGCAACTTCTTCTTTGCTTATGTGTGTGGGAAGATGGGGGAGGTTTGAGGTTTGGCAGGCTCTCGACATGGGCTTAGGTTCTGACACCTCTTGCCAATGGTTAATCCTAATGCGCATTTCTTTTCCCAAGGTTTTCTTTCTTTTCCACTCTGGATAGCTTCTTTGCTGTCATCTTCCCCTTCTCTTTTTTCTTTTGTTGATTTGGATAGCTTCTTTGCTACCATCTTTTTAGCTCCTTTTTTACTTTGTTTTTTTCGATTTGGCAGACATCTACCCATCACTACTCATTGAGATTTATGCTATGGTAGCACACTTGGCGAGCATCAGTGGTCTCACACCTGTTTTGAGTGTTCGGTCAAAGGATATTGATCATTGTGGGACTGAATCACTCCCTTATTTTGAATGCTTGTTCCCTCTTTATGCACTTTCTAAGTTGGTTCGTGGCACAACACTCACCCATAACTGCCTCTCCGATATATGCTAGGATGCCACGTTATGCCTAGCAGGTTGCATTTATGATATGCCTTAGCTCTGAGCTAGCCTTGCTCTTGTCTCCCCGTGCGGTGTATGTGAGGGTATAGGACAAAGTGCTGGTCATCCTAAGTCTCTATTTCCTTGTAGCCTCTAGCGGCGACCTTCTCTTTCAGCTTAAAGTTAGGTCCTAGGACTCTTTAGGTGCAAATTGTTTGATCAAGGGTAGTACTTTTTCAGGTGCATTGCATTCCAGGGGTCAGGCAAATCTATCCCGTTTTGGGACAATTGATAAGCATTCCTTGGATATGTAGCCACCATGATGTAAGGCCCTTCCCAGTTTGGCTTCAGCTTTCCCTTAGGATGTAGCTTATTGACAGGTAGCAACTTCTTAAGTACTAGATCACTTATGTTGAATTTGTGTTTAATTATCTTCATTTGATAAGCCCTAGTCATTCTTTGTCAGTAAATGCGTGCATGTTCGACAGCTACGAGCCACTTCTCATAAAGGAGTTCCAGGTGGAGCAATAATGCCTACCTCTTTTCATCAATAGGCATTCCTATGTCGACTTGGACTCTTATTGAGGGGATCAGGATCTCATATGGGACTACCGCTTCCATTCCAAAAGTTAAGGCATAGGGTGTTTGGTCCATTGTCATTCTTGTGGTGGTGCGGTAAGTCCATAGTGCATTAACTAGTTTATCTATTCAATCCGATCCCTTGGCATCTTCTATTGTCTTTTTAATGATTTTTATTAGGGTATTATTTGTAGCTTCTACATGGCCATTTCCTTGTGGATAATAAGGAGAGGAGTGATGGAGAGTGATACCAAACTTTTTGCACAACCTAATAAACTCCTCTGAGATGAAGATTGGCCCATTGTCAGCTACGAAGGCTTTGGGAACCCTGGACTTGGAAATGATGTTTCGTTGTACGAACCGATACAAGGTTGTGGCTTTGATGTTTGTGAACACTTCTGCTTCTGCCCATTTAGTGAAGTACCCTTAGCTTGTTGTGTTGGCCCGACCACATCGAAGGCCCATATAATGAAGGGCTAGGGAGCTGACATTGAATGGAGTGCTGAGGCAGGAGCGTGGATTTTGTTGACGTGTAGTTGACAACTCTGACATTTCATGACTTTGTCTGCATAGTCAACCTCCATCGTAGGCCAGTAATACCCCTTTTTCATGATTATCTTGGCCATGGCTTGAGAATTGATGTGGGCCCCGTACACTCCTTGATGTGTTTCCTTGAGAATTTCAACTGCTTCTCATGCATCAACACGTCAGAGTTCGATGCCCAGCGGAGTATTCCAAAATAATGCATTGGCTCTGATGTAGTATATGGTGGCCATCCTTCTCAAGGCTTCTCTGTCTTTGGGTGTGGTTTGCGGCGTGAAGGTACTATCTTGCAGGTAGTTCAGGATGTCGTAGTACCACCGGTTCCCATCATCGACTTCGGTCATTCCTTGGTAACAGACCTCGATGTGCAGCATGTTGTCTTGGCAACACTCTTCTTGAAGCTCTTGAACCCATTTTGCAGCTGACTCCACCATTGGTGAATTGATCATTCGCACTGTGAAGGTCTATTTGTCACCTTTCGAGTTAAAGGGGAACGATGATGTGAGTAAAGCCAGTGAGTCCGCCAGGATGTTGTTGCTTCTAAGCGCATACACGTATACCACTCTCTCAAATTTCTTTAACAGGGCTCTTACTAGGTTGCGATATTCCCGAAGCCTTGGTGAGAGGGTATTGTACTTACTGAGTACTTGCCAAATGACAAGTTGTGAATCTCCTACTACTTTGAGCCTTCTTGCCCCTAGATCGAGGGTGGTCCGTAATTTGAGAATGAGAGCCTCATACTCAGCGATGTTGCTCGTCGAGAAGCCTAGTTGTATGGCGATAGGGATGAGAATGCTCTTTAGAGTGAGAAGTGTCACCCCTATTCCAATCCCTTGCGAATTGAGTAGCCCGTTAAAGTGGAGAGTCCACTCTTTGACTAATGGGGTGGCATTGCTAATAGCTTGGATCTTTTTATCTCAGAAATCTGTTGTAACTGGTTGATACTCTGGCAGGGGTAATCTGACGAGCTGATCGGTGATCACTTACCCCTTGACTGCCTTTTGTGTGACAAATTGCAGGTCAAACTCTGTAAGGAGAATCTACCAGTGTGCGACTCTTCCAAATAATGTGGGCTTCTCGAACATATAATTGATGGGGTCCATCTTGGCTATGTAGTAGACCTTGTACGCTAGGAAGTAATGTTTGAGTTTCTGGGAAGCCCAAACTAGAGCTAGGCAGTGCTTCTCAATCTAGGAGTACTTCTTCTCATTATCCACAAACATTCGGCTCAAGTAGTAGACAGCTTTTTCTTTCTTCCCCATTTTGTCGTGTTGGACTAGAACAACATCTAGGGAGTTGTCGGTGACCGCCAGGTATAGCAATAGTGGGTGCTCAAGAACTGGTGCAGCTATACTAGAGGGTTGAGGAGGTAGAGCTTCAACTCATCAAATGCTTTTTAACAGGCCTCATTCCAGTTGAACTCCACACCGCCTTTCAGTAACTCATAGAAAGGTTTACACTTTTCTGCATGCTGAGAGAAGAATCTTCGAATGAATTGTAGTCTCCCTATGAGTCCTCTAAGCACCTTTACATTCTTTGGAAGTGACATCTCTATGATTGCTTTGTTGGGTCTACCTTTAATCCTCTCTTACATACAATGAACCTGAGTAACTTTCCAGTGGTTACCCCGAATACACAATTCTTTGGATTCATCTGGAGGTTGTATTGGTTAGCCCTCCGGACTACTCTTTCTAAGGCTTCAAAGTGTCCGTCTCTTGTCTTTGACTTCACCAGTAGATCGTCCATATAACACTCCATGCAATCGTGCATCAGTTCATGAAAAATCATCATCATGGCTCTCTAGTAGGTCGCTCCAACATTCTTCAAATCGAGTGGCATGACGACGTAGCAATATGTCCCCCATGGAGTTGTGAACGAGGTCTTCTCCTGATCTTCTTCTGTAAGTGTGACTGTGCCATCGACGCTCTCGAGGAGGAGGTGATGACGTAAGGAGGCCACAGTCATGCCGAGACAGCGAGGGCATGAGACGAGATGAGAGAGGAGGAGAAATGGAGTCGCCACCTGGTCTTTTAATGGAAAGACGAGGAAAACCACAAACGATTCAATAAAAGTGAATGAATGAGATGCAAACGTGAAGGCTGGATGTCTACTAACCAGAGGACGGGTAAGGATTCCTATTACGCACGGGGAAGGTGTTAGGCACCCTCGTACGGTCGAGAAACTCGGTCTTTCTAGTCTGATTCGCTTGCTAGAGGTTGAATGTGTGTTTGCTACGCCTAGATCGTGTCCTAATCATGCTGATGTGAGTGCCTAGACAAGACTGGATGGATGTGAAGGACAATGTGCAAAAATTGCAGAGAAATCCACGTGAATTGAGAAAATTGCAGAAAACCACATGAAATGACGATGTTGTTGTAAAGAACGCGTTCGAAAAC
>JAMKQA010070124.1:0-10119 GCA_024699735.1 Posidonia australis | reverse complement strand
AAAAAAACTCAATCTTTGGCAGCCATGAATCCCGAGAAGTTCACCCACAAGACCAACGAGGCCTTTGTCGCCTGCCACGACCTCGCCCTCACCTCCGGGCACGCCCAATTCACCCCCATCCACCTCGCCTCCGTCCTCGTCTCCGACCCCACCGGCATCTTCTGCCAGTCCATTATCTCCGCCGCATCCGGCGAAGATTCCTTTGCCTTGTCCTTCGAGCGCGTCGTCACCACCACCCTCAATAGGCTCCCTACCCAGCACCCTCCTCCGGAGAACATCCCTCCGTCGTCCTCCCTCCAGAAGCTCGTCCGCCATGCCCAGACCTCCCAGAAGGCCCGCGGCGACACCCACCTCGCAATCGACCAGCTTATACTCACGCTCCTCGAGGACTCCTAGGTCGCTGACTGTCTGAAAGAAGCCGGGGTGAGCGCAGTGAGGGTGAAGGCGGAGGTGGAGAAGCTGCGGGGGAAGAAAGGGGGGAAGAAGGTGGAGAGTGGAGGGATAGGGGTTGCGGAATGCGGTGGGAGGCGAAGTGTTAGGGATTAGGTTTAGGACACAGCCGCACGCCCGCACAGCACAGGGGATGAGGGGAAGTAACACTAACATATTATATATATATATATATATATATATATCATAAGTTAGCGAGTCCACGGGTATGGGTTTTTTTAGACCCAGACCCGACCCAATAAGTGAGTGGGTCTAACGGGTCCAGGTCCACGGGTCTAAAAATCAAGACCCAGCGGGTCCAGACCCATGGGTCTGGGTTTAGACCCGACCCATTGCCGCCCCTAACCAAGGGCATGTCGGCTATCCTTTGGTATCATCGTGGTTCTTGCTCTGCAAGCTGTCGCTGACTACATCTCAATTGACAAGTTCACTACTCCTACTTTGTAAGCTATCATCGACCGCATCTCGGTTGACAAGTTCACTACTCCTGCTATGTGAGCTATTGCCGACCGCATCTCAATTGACAAGTTCGCTGCTCTTGCTTTGCAAGATGTCACCAAATACACCTCGATTGATAAGTTCATTGCTCCTACTTTGCGAGTTGACGTCGACCGTGTCTCGGTTGACAAGTTCGCCGCTACTGCATTACGAACTATCGCAGATCGTGTCTCGGTTAACAAGTTCGCTACTCCTGCTTTGCGAGCTATTGTCATCTATCTTAGTTGACAAGTTCGCTACTGTTACTTTGTGAGCTATCACCAACTATGTCTTAGTTGACAAGGTCACTACTCTTGCTTTGTGAGTTGTTATTGACCGCATCTCGGTTGACAAGTTCATTGCTCCTACTTTGAGAGTTGTCGTCGATCATGTCTCAGTTGACAAGTTTGCTGCTCCGACTTTGTGAGCTATCGCCAACTGTGTCTCAGTTGACAAGTTTGCTGCTCTTGCTTTGTGAGAGCTATTGTTGACTATGTCTTGATTGACAAGTTCATTGCTTCTACTTTGTGAGTTGTCACCAACCGTGTCTCAGTTGACAAGTTCGCTACTCTTGCTTTGCGAGTTGTCGTCGACTACATCATGTTTGACAAGTTTGATGCTCTTGCTTTGTGAGTTGTTGCCGACCACATCTCGATTGACGAGTTCATTGCTCCTACTTTGTGAGTTGTCATCAACCATGTCTTAGTTGACAAGTTTGTAGCTCCTGCTTTGTGAGCTATCACCAACCGTGTCTCGGTTAACAAGTTTGCTGCTCTTGCTTTGCGAGTTGTTGTCGACCACGTCTCGATCGACAAGCTCGCTGCTTCTACTTTCTGAGTTATCACCAACTATGTCTCAATTGACAAGTTCGCTACAATTGCTTTGCGAGTTGTTGCCAACCACATTTCGGTTGACAAGTTCATTGCTCCTGCTTTGAGAGCTATTGTTGACCACGTCTCGGTTGACAAGTTCGTTGCTCCTACTTTGCGAGTTGTTGTCAACCGCACCTCAGTGGACAAGTTCGCCACTCCTGCTTTGCAAGCTGTCATCGATCGCAGCTCAGTTAACAAATTCACTGTTCTGCCTTGCATTTTGTCACTGGTTGCGACCCAATTGACAAATTCACTACTTCGCCTCGCGTTATGTCACCAGCTGTGACCTAGTTGACAAATCTATTACTCTGCCTTGTATTTTGTCATTGACTGGACCCAGTTGACAAATTTTCTATCCTACCTCACATTTTCTCATTGGCTATGATCTAGTTGACAAATTCGCTGTCCTACTTCGCATTTTGTCACCGATTGTGACCTAGTTGACAAATTCGTTGCTCTGTTTCATGTTTTGTCACCGGTTGTGATTCAGTTGACAAATTCGTTGCTCTGCCTTGCATTTTGTCATAGACTATGACCTAATTGACAAATTCGTTGATTTGCCTCACGTTTTGTCATTGGTTGTGACCCGATTGAAAAATTCACTACCTTTCATTTTATCACCGGCTATGACCCAATTGAACAATTCACTGCTATCCCTAACATTTTGTTGTCGGTTGCAACTCAGTTGACAAATTCATTGCTTTGCCTCGCGTTTTGTCGCCAATTGTGACTCGGTTGACAAATTCACTGCTTAAACTCATGTTTTGTCACCAGTTGTGATCCGATTGACAAATTCGCTGCTTTGCCTTATGTTTTGTTGCTAGCTGTGACCTGGTTGACAAATTCGCTGCTTTACCTCACTTTTTGTTGTTGGCTAAGACTTGGTTGACAAATCTACTGTTCCGCCTCGCGTTTTGTCACTGACTACGAACTAGTTGACAAATCTATTGCTTTGCCTTGTGTGTTGTGACTGACAGTGACCCGATTGACAAATTCATTGCCCTGCCTCGTGTTTTGTCAACGATTGTGACTCAGTTGACAAATTCATTGCCCTACCTTGTGTTTTGTCACTAGCTATGACTCGATTGATAAATTCAGTACTCTGCCTCGCATTTTGTCATTGAATGCGATCTGATTAACAAATTTGTTGCTTTGCCTTGCATTTTGTCATTGGTTACGACTCGGATGACAAATTCACTACTTTGCCTTGTGTTTTGTCATTGACTGCAACCCAGTTGACAAATTCATTGTTTTGCCTCACATTTTGTCTTCAGTTGTGATCTAGTTGACAAATTCGATGCTTTGCCTTACCTTTTCTCATTGATTGTGACCTCGTTGACAAATTCGCTTCTCTGCCTCATGTTTTGTCACCAACTGCGACCCAATTGACAAATTCATTACTCTGCCTCATGTTATGTCGTTTGTTACGACCTGGTTGACAAATTCATTGCTTTACTTCACATTTTGTCACTAACTGCAATCCAGTTGACAAATTCACTACTCTACCTCATGTTTTGTCATCAGCTGCGACCCAGTTGCTTTACCTCACGTTTTGTTATCGACTACGACTCGGTTGACGAATTTGCTGCTCTACCTCACATTTTGTCGCTAGCTGAGACTGGTTGACAAATTCAATGCTCTACCTCGTGTTTTGTTACCCATTGTGACTCAGTTGACAAACTTGTTGCTCTACCTAACATTTTGTCACTAGCTGCGAGCTAGTTGACAAACTTGTTGCTCTGCCTCATGTTTTGTCATCGATTGTGACTTGATTGACAAATTTGCTGCTCTGTCTTACATTTTGTCACTGACAGTGACCTAGTTGACAAATTCACTACTTTCCTCGTGTTTTGTCATTGACTGCAACTCGGTCGACAAATTCGCTACTCTACCTCGTGTTTTGTCATCGACTGTGACCCAGTTGACAAATTCGCTACTACCTTGCGTTTTTTCATTAGCTGCGATCTAGTTGACAAATTCGCTACTATACCTTGCATTTTGTCACTAGCTATAATTTGATTGACAAATTCGTTGCTATGCCTCACGTTTTGTCATCGGTTACGACCTAGTTGACAAATTCGCTGCTCTGCCTTACGTTTTTTCACCAATTGCAACTCGATTGACAAATTCGCTGCTTTTTCCTATGAATTGTCATCGACTATGCCTTGATTAACGAGTACGTTGCTTTGCTCGTATTCTCTACATTCGATTGATAACCCTAACTATCTGGTGATGAGTCCGTCAACTTGTCATGTCTCTTTTACTAGTTGGCAAGCACGTTAGCCTTGTCTAGAGCTTTCTTCTTTGGGCTAGTATCCCAAAATACCCAGATGACATCCGTCAATTGTCTCTGCTTGGTCGAGAAGTTTGATATTGTAGACACCCCAATATGTATATGCCAAACCCAATAACCACACCTCACTCCAACAACCACCAATGCAAAACCTAAATACAAAACCCTAACTAACCTAAATACAAAACTAAACCATAATCCAAACCCTAAACCTAGGTTAAACCCTAATCTAAACCCTAAACCTAGGTTAAACCATAATTAAAACCCTAAACCTAGGATAAACCCTAATCCAAACCCTAAACCTAGGTCAAATCCGAAGTCAAATGTCAAACCCTAAAGTCAAACCTCATGTGACTAATTCTAACAAACATAACCACTTCATAACTAATCTCCAACAAACTAATCACTTCTTAACTAGTCTCCAACAAACATAACCATTTCTTAACTAACCCAACCACCTTCCACTCCAACCCTAACAACCAACTAGGCCTATAAATACCCCCTTATGTAAGGAGGGAGGGGGGAGGATTTGGAGCTTTGAGTCTTCTTTTGCAAAAGTGGAGAGAGGTGAGCTCCCCAAGCCTTTCCACTCCCAACTTGAGCTACCAGAGAGTTCCTAGAAGAGAGAGGAAGCTCGTGGAGGTGAGAAACCTGAGTTCTCAGCCATCTCCGGCGAGCTCCGGTGGCCTCCAGTGAGCTCTGACTATCCATTCCACTGCCAGACCAGGTACGCTCATCCCTGACCTCTATTATTGTTTGAAATGCTCTCCTAGGTCACCCCCTATCTTCCTAGAACGTTTCCAATCAAGCCAGAGGCCTCCTCTGGTCGGAATGGCTCCCTAAACCTCGCAGTCGCCGTTTTCTGGCGATATAGGTGGGGGTGCTGGTCCAGGGCTTGTCCCTGGTCCTAAAACCCTAGGTCTACCTCTCCTAGCCTACCTCTTGCTTTTCCGCCCCTCCAATTCCCATTTTGATCGCCACGGAGATCTCCACCAGAGGATCGCTGGAATCACGACGTTCCACCTTCGTCGGAGAAGATGATCGGAGCCAGAACAAGAACGCACGCCTCCAACCACTCCCCGTCGCTCCAAGCCTCTAGAAAGCTTCCATGGCATGCCCCTAGTACTCCAGAGCCTTCAGATCCATGCCACGACCTCTGGAACACGTCCGCGACCTCGCTCGTCGGAGGAAAAGACGTCGACGATAGGCGGAGCTCCCTTCCGCGTCATCATCCACCATACTCGCTTCTAGAATAAGAAGAAGGTTCCTCTTGATGCCCCGAAGCCTCCGCGACCTCTGGATCGCTGCGCCGCAGCTCCAACAGTCTCCCTTCTTCCTCGATGCCATCGCTGGAGTGCTTCGACGGCGAGGTTGGTGGGAGGTCCACTCCCGTCGTTGGATGCTCAATCCATACCGTTGGATCTTCTCCCCTCCTCTTCTTCTTACTTCTCGTGGGGTTTGATCTCAGATTAGACCACGAGACAGCCTCTGATTGCCTCTCCGACGGTCGTCGACGGTGGAGCTCTGTCGTCGACAGCAGTCGCTGCCTTTTCTTTTAAAAAAACAATAAAAAACTTTTTTATTTTAATAGAATTCTGAAACTTTTTATCTGTTGCATTTAGGTCCTTTTCTCTATTACATTTAAGTCCTTTTCTTACATTTAGGTCTTTAATCATTTTTCATAAATCGTTTGAATAAAGCTTTACCTGAAAATATTGCATTATGCTCCCTGAACATTCAAAATAATGTTTTCTAAGTTTAAAAGTTTAACAAAAAACTCCGAGAGTATCTTTTTTATGCATATTAATCCAATGTCTTTGCATTTAAGACTCTAAACATCTCTGAAACCTTTCTGAATACATATTTTGCTAGTTAAATTGTATTTAAACCCCTGAACCTCATTAAAATAATACAGAATGCATATTTTCTTTGGTTAATTTGCATTTTAGCCCCTGAATTTCTCTGAAATCATTCTGAATGCATATTTTGTTGAATAAATTGCATTTAAACTCCTGAACTTCACAGAAACTCTTCTGAATGCATTGTTTCTCTAGTTAAATTGCATTTTAACCCCCACACTTTACAGATTTCACACTGAATGCCTGTTTTCTAGGGTAAATTTACTGTTTTGCCCCTGAAACCTTCATGGATCCTTTTTCTTGCATATTTTGCCCTAACTTTCCACTAAATTGCATTAAATGTGGCAGAATTGCATTTTAACCCCTAAGAACCTTCAATTTGACCAGAAATGCACATATTTGCATATTAGACCTCAGATTTCTTCATAATTGCATAGAATGTGTTTTTCTATGTATATTTGATGATTTAGGCTTCAAAATTTTAGTTTTTATTCAGAATTAGGGTTTTTTGCACAAAGGCCTTTGAAATTCGTATTTTTACACTCACATGCATTTTACACATTTTGTTGCACTTTTTCATGCAATTTTCTTGCCTTTTCTTCTTTACTTTGCGCACGTTTTCCCATCTCTTTTCGAGCTTGGTTTTCTCGTCATCTTCCGATTTCTTTCCGATTTTTGCATCTTTAGATTTGATGTGGTTTTCCATTGCCCGAGTGTGTACAGTAAAAGGCTTAACAAAGCCGACGTGGTCCTGAAATGAGGATTATTTTCCCTTTTCGATTTTCTCAGATTTATCCCAATTTCTGCTGATTCGTGAGACGCTTTCTGAGAATTTCTCGATTTTCACGATTTTCCCTATATTTGACCATCGAATTAACTTTTTCACTATATTTCATTTCTTTTCTTTGATTTGACATGTTTTCTAGTCATCATTAGCATACGCATTTAGAATAAGCAAGCACACATTTAGTAGACCCTTGACAAGTAGGAAACCTAGAAAGATCGAGTTTTCTCGGGCACATAGGGGTGCCTAACCCCTTTCCCATGCGTAACCAGAATTCTTACCCTTTCTCTGGCTTGCATCTATTTATCCATTAGGCACGGAGCACACATGTTTTCTGCATCTTGTTTGCTTCTTGGTTTTCTTATGTGTTTGGTTTTCCTCGTCTTCCTATTAAAAAACTAGGTGGCGACTCCTTTCCTTATCCTTTCTTATCTTCCCTTGGTGTCTTTGAGTCTAGTCTTCTTGTCCGGATTCACCAGCTTCGTCGTGACCATATCGGGTCTCCGTAGGAGAGAGCCGCGCAGGGTTCCACTGGCATGGTCACAGATATCTTGACAGGCCCCTTCCCTTCCTTCGGGCTGGTAGCCCTAACTACCCTGTTAACACCCATCAAACTGTCTGATGTCCCAATTGGTAAGACCGATTGACTTGCTGTGCCCCTCTTTTCGTTGGGCTGATAACCCTAACTATTCGACGATGAGTCCGCTAACTTATTATGTCCCTTTTGCTACTCAGTGGGCCCACCAATCTTGTCCAGTGACCCTCTTTGCACAAGTTTGATAGCTTGATTAACTGTCAACTTGTCACCCGGCATCAACATAGCATACCAGCATCACCATTTCCATCACATGATTACCATAGTAGCATGCATTATTGCACTTGCATTGGCGTAAGCATCAGCATGCTCACCATAGAGCTGCACACATCCCCAATAGAACTTAGCGTGTGCCAACAACGTCATTAAACATCATCAACAACTTGCACCATTTGCATGCACCATCCACATTACATCATTACAACTTAGCATTTGCATTTTACCGACATGCATCACAACATCAGCGTTTAGTATGAACATCATTGTAGCATGCATCACCTCATTGACATCGTCATCATTATCGCATTGAACCGCACATGCCCTTGGCAGAGCTTGATGCATGCTAGCATCAACATAAGCATCGCATCCGCATTATGCCCTACATTCACATCCAAGCATTAGCATCCACACTAGCATTTGCATTTCAACAACGAATCATGACTTTCGGTGCATCCACCAGATAAATGACTCAATGCCAACAGCAAACTTCACCTTCCTATGCTTCTGGTGGAGTGTCTTATCAACTCTGAGCATCGGTCTCAATTCCCTCAACCTCACTCAGGGAGGAGCATTTGTAGACACTCCGATTTTGAAACCACTTGTCAGCAGACTTCTCCAAAAGTGCTTGCTTCAGCTGCGACGAGGCACCACTCAGCATCCTAAACCTATCTAGCATCCTAGACCAACCCAACACTACAAACAAACCACTAAGCCAAAGGGCAATTGTGGTCTAAACAGTCAAATACAGGCCCCACAATAGATGAGGCGCAACCTCTTTGCGCAATTAATTGGTGCACATCACTGGCACAATGTTGTAGTGCAAACGCATGGTGCACAATGCCCTATGTTAGTTAATTTCAGTAGGGGACTGTGTTGTCCATTCATTCGATGGACACAAGTTTCTTGCTTCTCATTAACTACCATGGATCTAGATGTGTATCCTAATATGTTTGGACCATCATACCCTCATCCAAAATTCAAATCCCAATCCAATCCACTTGATTCAATCCAAGCCATTTTTTCATAAGTTAGTTATCCTTCAATGGCCATTACCCATCCTTTCTTCTATAAAACAATGACCTCCTATGTAAAGACCTCTGGGCAAACCATCCCAGTCACCCAGCATTGCCCAAGCATTGTTGGAGAATCACCCTCTGCCTCTCTTACCTGCACAACCATCCTTCCATCTCCGACCATTGTACAACAAAGCCTTAGCCAACCACCATCTATTGCATTCCCCAACAACGCCACCTATAGCATTCCATGAGTGTCAATAGCCCCATACAACACCCGTAACCTTCGTCCAGCAGTCTCCTATGACTTTGTCGTCATAAAGCTACACCAACCTAGAGTTGAGTTGCCACAAGCCACTGTCCCTGGGAGGGACAATCGAGTGCTTACATAGGTAAGCCATACATCCTAATAGCATAATTTCCTCATCATTGTGCTTTGTTTTAATTTTCTGGCCTTTGGTTTCATCGTTTTCATCTGCATTGTGTGTTTTGGTTTGCCAGTAATGGGTTCCTTGTCCACATGAGGCTGACAACCTTTGAATGTGGAATGTGACCTGTCCAGGCATGTGTACATGCCTCCTTTCTCCACCCTAATGTCCTATATGTCACCATCACTTCAGAATTGCCATAGTCAGGCTGGTTCTTCACTGATGGTTGTGAAGCTCCAGCATCACAATGGGTTGTGTCGATCGGTAGACATGTGCACCTTGCTTTGGTTTGAATCATTTGAGGTGTCTATAGTTGCATTGTGTTTTCTTCATCGCACATCATTCCCATTGCATGTTTGCATGGTTCTATACATGAATCGGCATCAATCTCCACTTTTTTTGGCAAGGAAGGCTTACTGTCTAAAATAGAGTACCTGGGGCACAAGTATCTAGCGCAATATGCAGATGCAAATACTGCACACATACTTGGCACGCTTTGCTTTAGTCCAGAGCACAGACAACAGGATTGAGCACGCCTTGCACAGTTTCCTCACTCATTTTCCTTTCTTGGTTTTGATTCCCGTATTCCAGATCTGTTACTTTGCATGTTTTCTACATCCATTTGCATGGCATCAAGCATCCCTTCATCTAGGAATATCCAAAGAGCATGCATCCATTTGCAAAGCATCAAGCATATTGCCCATTGGCATACATCATTTGGCATTTTCATGCCTACACAGTCACATATGTGAGCAAATCTAGCTATGAAACACTGATTTGTCGAGTGTATGGAGGTGCCTAACACCTTCTGTAGACACCCTAATTTTCCGATTTTGCAAAATGGGGATGTGGTGGCTGAGCTTGAACCTTGGATGAGCCCATTTGGGCCCACAAGCCCATCTTAGGCCCATTTGACTTCATGGAGGCCTTTTTAGCCCATTTGGTCCATTTGGACCCACCTAAACCCACATGGGCCCATGGAGGCTCACAAGGCCCACATAAGTCCAAGAAAGCCCATAAAGCCCACAAAAGCCTGCAATGGCTCAGTCCACATCTTCTCCAATTTATATTTTCACCTATTTCTATCAAAATCAAACCCAACACCATATTCATTTTTCTCTCCCATCTT
>JAMKQA010070123.1:0-13818 GCA_024699735.1 Posidonia australis | reverse complement strand
TGGATTTTTAAGGGGATTTTGACTGGATTAAGTGGGCTTAGGTGGATTTGCTGGATTTTAGGTTTAATTGGGTCGAGTGGGCTGGTGTGGACCTAATTTGGCTTGTGTGGGCTAGGGTTTTGGTGGTTGCAACCAGAGCATCAACCGGAGGAGCCTACTGCCAAGTGACTTCAAAATCGGGGTGTCTACACTTAGTATACAATTTTTTAAGTTGTTTATACTTAGTAGACATTTAATGCATTATTCACCAAAAAACCACGATGGAAAACCTCTAACAACTAAATTCTAGGTTCTCAAAACCAAAACAAGTGCTTAAAATCTCTTTCTGAAAATACTTAGAAAAAACATGTCTTTTTTGGAAAATCTCTTTTCTGAAAATCTTCATGCTTTTCTCAAACATCTTTGTTTTTATTTTAAGATCTCATAATTTATTTCTTTTCTAAATACAACTTTGGGTTAGATTCCAGCCTAAACTTTAAAACTCAAATCTGATTAAAACACTATTCTATGGCTGGATCTAGTCTTAAAACTTTATTCTTATTTTAGCTAGAATCTAGCTAAAACTCAGAAGTCAAAACTCAACTCAATTCTAGCTTAAAATTATTCTAAATCTCAAATCTAAAAATGTTTTCTTTTCTGATGCCACCTTGATCAGAGGTGGCTTCGCTACAATCGGAGGGAGACGTGTCAACCTCAACCTCCTACGTTGCTACGGTGAAAGTCCCTATGTGAGCATACCACCGTCCCGACCAACGACCTTACTAATATTTTCTCTTTTATTTTCTCATTTGAATGGAGATGCATTCTCCCAACATCATTTTCTTTCTTGGTGTTAGAGGTCATAGGTCATCATATCCGGTCCATTCAACACCTTTCTCTAGACACTCAATCTCTCTAACCAAGGTTACAACTCTAGAAATCTTATGCTGAAAACATGTATTTTTTCTTTTGCAAAACTCTTTCCTCTTACAGAAATCTTTCTATAAAACTATTCTTTTTAAGATGTCTTTTATAAATTTTTATAAAACCCTTTCTAAACCATATTCATCTTTATCAAAAATCCATTTATAAAAATCCATTTATATTCATTTTTATAAAAATCCATATTCTCTTCTAAGATATCAATTAGGCATAAAAATCCATTTATATTCATCTTTATCAAAAATCTCTTTTATTTGGCTCTAGGGTCTGGTTCGACATACCAAATCAAAACGGCAAACCAAAATAGGCTCAGGTGTCTAGATCCATCGACCGAATTTCAGAACGGTTGTCCAAATTTCCCTGGTTTGGAAGAACAAAACATTTCGATCATTCGAAATCTCAAAAAATGATCGACCAAACATATTCAATCGTCCAAAACAGGGCTCAGGACTGAATACTAACAGAAAAATGATATACTAATTTTATTCAGCATACCAAATTTACCATTTTTTAAAGTCTTCCCCAAGCCCTAACTCGTTCGTTCACCGGAACTAGGACCTCTAGCAGACTCTTTTCTAGTGAACTACAAATCCTGCATAAAACATATATATTAGCATGCCAAGTATACTTCTATTTGAGACAAGTTTCATTAAAAACCATTACATATATCTGAAGATATAAAATCAAAAACTTCGAAGACTCATCCCAAGTCATTGTAACAATTTTCTCTAAAATTCTTCTAAATTACATGATAAATCATCGAAAAATTCCAGAACTCACATTCATCCATGATCACATGCCAATCAACACATATGTATGCTTTTTAACTCGAATCATGACATAAATCACGAAATTAAAACTTGGATTAAGAGAAAAAGGGAAGAAAAGGGAACGTGTATTCTGAAGTGGTTCGAGCGATCCTTCCTTCTCTAGTGATCTTTCTCTCCCTTCCCAACGTCCTTTTGGACTTGTGAGTCTCTAGCAATCCTCTTCCATCAGTGGAAACACGCTACCTCACATACCGTCTCTCTCTGGCCCTCTCTTCCTCTCTGGTTTTCACCCAAATCTTTCTCTTGTCTCTCTCGATGTGTCGATCCCTGCGCCTCCACCTTTCCTTCATTTATTTCCCTTGCCCCTCTTGTCACTAAGCCGCTAGAGATCTTGGCAAATCTGAGATTCGATGTAGGCGGTATGGTGGAAGGCTACAAGCGGGAAAGGTGAATAGTGGCTGGCAGTGGGTGCTATAGAGAGTTGACTCCAGCCCTGCATTGGTCCCACACACGCACATAGGGCATACTAAGAATCAAAATTCCACACAATAGGGGAAATACCAGATATAAAAACCAAATTTAATAGAGAGCTCAACACAATCTCATATCATTAAATTGATTATCTAGATTACAAAAAAATTAATTACATTTATTCTGGATAATCTAAACACAGATATTACACTTAATGTCAGAAGGATGCTACATATAAGTATTCTATGTATGATCTACATGTCTTGTCATATCTTTTGCAATTTCTCTATAATAGTGCAACCTTTTCAGTCTCAATATTAGAGAGAAATATCGAAATACTTTTTGAGGTACACGTATTTTTGAGTCGTTTTATAACAGAGCTCCTGACATTCTAGACACTCTAATTTGTCTTTGTGTTCCTTATAGTACAAGATATAATGTTTTGAATAAGCATTAATCTTCACCTTTGTCAAGTCCATCTTTATCATCATCTTCTTCGTCTTATAGTAATTTTTCGACAATTCATGAATCTCTAGCAGCCTTTTCTTGATTTTACCTATTATAACATCAAAACAACTATTTATCATGTTGTAGTCGATCTTCAAAGTCAATAACTCAAACACTGTTGATAACTTTGAGTAATTTTTGCAACTTGGCTACAATGGCTCCTTTTTTATTATTAACAACTTATAAAACTCTTGAGATTCTCCATGTGACTCTTAATTAGCGGATGTGTCAAAATCAGGACCTGTCACATCCATGACCATGTCCACAATAGGATCCATACTAACAGAAGCAACATTCTCATGACAAGTAACGACCTTTCTATGTTTAAACTAATACTTGTAGCCTTCCACAAATCTCTTCTTACACAAATGTAATTCCACATCCCTTATCGATTGTTTTTTCAGTAGCGCACACTTTTTACAAGGACATATAATCCTTCCATCTCTTTTCATAATACTTAAACCTTAACTATATATAAAATCCACAAACTCCTAAATAATATGCAGAAAACTCATACACATTTTTCCATCCACGACTCGTGTATACATTCAATGACAATGAGAAAATATTTTTTTTACGAAAGAAATAAATAATAAAATGTCTAAATTGAAAAAAAGAAACAGGATAATGCTTGAAAAAGAAAGTGATTTAAATATCACATTATAATAGGATAATTTATGATAATAGAATAGTAGTAATTACTACATGGTAATACACTAATGAAATTAGCATTATGGATTAGATTACAACAAATCTCTGCCAAAAGATATATTACAATACTTACAACAACAAAAAAGCAAACATAAAGTGGAAGACTAACTTTATCATATAATCAATTCATGTAATCGGAAAAAATGCAAACATATATCAATATAACATTAATGGAAGACAATATCTAATGTAACATATACTAATATAACATGTACTAATAAAACAAATAATTTGTTGAAGTATAGTCTATTTAACAAAAGAAAAATCACAATCTCTCCGTCAACTTCACGTTGCTTGGTTGCGTGTTCAACGAGAAATCTGATGCGAATTAATTATTCAAAACGAGATTTCTGACCAAGAAACTCCATTAAATAAGCTGACAAGAAAGAGACAGAGATAGCGAAAGAGATGGCCCTTGCATAATGGGTAGTTGGGTGGTGGGTGCCTCATGAGAAGACCAGTCACCCGTGATGAAAGAAAAGGGCCAAGATAATGCACATAACAAGACCGTGCAATTTAGGAGTTACTTTCTCTTTAGTCTTTTTTTGTCGATGTTTTGTGCTGACTCTATTCTGAGACTGTAATATTTTTTGAGCCTAAATCTGAACTTTCAGCTCTCCTCCGTGGAGTTGTCTTTATTTACTTCCTGTTGAAAATTTCTGTCAAATTTAAGATTTATGTGGTTAGATTAAGAAATATTAATATGAAAATGATTATCGTTTTCAAAAAAAAAAAAACAAGACCGATCGTGCAATTGATCCGAGGCAGTGCCAATGAAGGACCAAAGTGTGTTGAAAATGCATGTCAATACGTATGCAAATGTTTCATAAGAGAATCTTAACTTGCATGCTTTACGGCATTTCTAAGGTCCACATGGATTTTCCAAGGTACATCAAATCACTACTATTCCTCTGACTTTAAGAATAAGCAACGTTTTTAAATATACAAACCAAAAAGATCCCATGCATCTAGATTTTATAATTAGCAATGAGTCATCAGTAATTAATATAATAGACCAATCAACTAACACCTTGACAAATCTTCCACGAGAGAATACTGGTTTGAAACGGATCTATAAATGCTATAGAATAAAATAGAAGATTTAGTAGCGACAAAAAAAAAAAACTGCTGCCAACAATGAATAAATGGGACTCATTGGGACACCAATCATTTGTTTCCTTCTGAGACTAAAAGTCACAATCACTTGGTGGAATATTGATTCTTTTGAGAGTAAAAGTCAACTTAGCTTTCTTCTGTATGCTTTCAGAAATCATTTGTTTTCATCTCCTACCAACGAAACATGTCCTATCTCTCCATTCTTCAATCATAATGATTTTTTTTGAAACTAGTAACCTGTATTTTTTATATATTCCAATCCTTAAATCATAGATAGTCCATTGTCTGAAAATATATAAAATTTGACAACAGAGAAGTAGTGTCAAATGGTGCCAAAACATAGGCTTAGTTACAGGCCTCAAAAATGGAACAAAGAGGACAACAAAAACCTCCTAGAATACGGTTAAGAAGCTTTTAGCCATCACAGAGGGTTACCCTCGTCAAAAGTAGGAGTGGAGGCATGCTCATCTCCACCAAAGTGACCAATAGTCGCTCCCAAGGAGTCAATATCCATAGTACGATTTTGTTGAAAAGAAACAATGGATTGTAGACTCTCATTTTTCTCAAATCCTGCACCCATGCTTTCAAACCAGCAATAAGACAAACATAAAATTTCATTTATTAATGCACATAAATTCCTGGAAGTGTTTCTGAAAAGTCTGTTATTCCTTTCACACCAAATAATCCAAAGAAATAATTGCACAAAGGAGTGGCTAGCAACATCAGGCAGTTTGAAGTTTAAGTTGGGAGGATAACTAAACAGGTCTGCAATGGATAGGATAGTAGGGTATAAAGGTTTAGTTATAAAAACTTGCCATAATGAATATGTGAAAGGGCAAGAAATAAAAAGGTGTGCTGTAGATTCAACATTAGTTTTACAGAAAACACAGAAAATGGAACCAATCCAACCTCTTTTAACCAAGTTTTCTTTAGTCAAAGTTTTATTATGAAGCACCAACCAAGAAAATAGTTTTACTTTGAGAGGGACCCAACATTTCCAGATTGTCCCAAAGTATTTGAATCTTAGACCACCATCGTCTAGAGTAGTGTAGCATGATTTTACAGTGAACTTCAATCATAATGTGTAAGAACTATTTACTGCAAACATGAGTATTTTGTTCATGTATATCTTGACAAAAAGGAAAACAATGTTATATTATATGGGACAAGAAAAGAAAATGAAACCTTTATGCTTTCCTTTCATCAATCCGATTCAATTTCACTCCTCATAATTGTCCAGTGCATTATAGAACCGCTTGCATCCAAACATTATTGGTGGTATCCCTAATCCAAAATCTCTCTCTCCACCTAGTCTATTACTTATCTATGTAGTAAATGGTCCTTCAATCTCATCCAATAATTTCAATACAAGTACTTTCCCTTAATAATATTATGGTGAAGAATCCTAAATATTTTTACTTCTATCCATTTTCTTTCCAGTTAAACGTATATTACGCCTAGTGCCTATAACTGGTCAAATGATCACCAAGCCTAGGTTCCTAACCTATAGTTCAGAGAGTTTTATTGTCATATAAAGCACTTTTACTGAAGTGAAAGCATCAACAATTTTACAAAGTACGTTGCAATGACTTAAAAATGGATTCCAATGTAAACAACATAGTAAAAGAACATGAATGGGAAAATGCATTAATTATCTTGAACCAACTTTCCCCATATCCAGCCCAAGTATTATGCCCCACATGCTTGACAAAGAACAAGAAAGTAAAATAAGAAAAGATCGTTTAATAATAAACTCCTGATTTCCCAAATCATTTTTTCACATGTTGGGTTCGGTAACAAATTCAACCACAAAAGAGAGGACATAATCTAATAACTCTTGCCTCAAGATGATTGGAAGATGGAAGATCTTTGATCTAAATATTTACCAGGGACGAAAATTTTTGCTGCAATTTTTAAAGAGCCTAGGTCTGTAATATCTTTCACCTCTCCAAGTGAGAAATTATATTAGCATGACATGATTCCATCAAAACAATCAACCCACTGCAAGCAACATTACAAAAAAAATACTACTAGCATCTACCAACATACATACGTAATGAAGAAGTAATAACAAAATACCATCCCTACATCTCTTATCATTTTGTCAAGAAATATTTTTCATAACCATGATAGTGAATTCATGACGTGGTGTGGAAATCGTGGAAATATGGAAGGAAAAGGAAAAGAAAAGACATTATATTCACATAAGTGGAAGCGTCATGATCACACACCTTAATTATCATAGATGTTGTAGATGAAACAAAGAAACCTTGAATTCTTTTACAACCATGAGCTTGCCATCAAATATCACAAATCAAAACATTCTCAAGAATTTGAGAAATGGAAATGCTAGCAAGAAATTAGACTATGATTTATCTCAGAATATAAGAAATCCTAAACCTAATACACAACACACTATCTATGTTGGGAAAAACAATTTCATCAAGGGGAGCCATGAAACATCAAAGGCATCTCAACATTTCTAGGTAGCTTGCATTGGCAAAAAGAGCAAGCTTGATTTTGCATTTTACATATTGAAAGAAGTATGCTCCTTTTTCCCTACCTAAAAAGAGCATGTTTGATTCCTGTAAGCTTGATTTTGAAACACTTACAGGAAGAGGCTATGCTCGACCAGAGGAGGAGGAGGAGGTTATGTTGGCAAGATGGCAGTGTGAGAGAAACGCAATGACAAGGAGAGACAAGGAGGAGGAGGTGCACTACAATGCAGTAGTGAGCAGGGAGAGACATAGTGAGAGGGAGAGACAAAAGGGAGAGATGAGGAAGAGTAGGTGCAGTGGGATAAAAGAAAGCGAAAAAACGTTCGTAGGTTGAAATTTTAGGACAAATTTAGCAAAGACAATTTGCGAGGACTTGTCATGGCTATCGCCTCGCTAAATATAAAGCGAGGATATGTCTACATTATATCTTCGCAATATTATTGCGAGGACATAGCCTCACTATATTCTTATTATTTGTCCTTGTTAAAATATTACGAGGACATGTCCTTGTTATGTTCTCACGATATGTCATTGCAAAATCCAGTTTTTCTAATAGTGAAAGTGTTACCAAGACAGCGATTGTCCGTATTCAAGTGACGAGAAAAAGGATTGAAGATCATTTTGGGTTGCTATTATTAAAAGGAGTTTTGGATTGTTCATCTATAGTGATGTTTGAAAACTACCACCTTGCTTTGTGTAATTTTTTTTATTTTTTTCCCATCAAAAAAATAGTAATATTGAAATATGCTTGTTACTTTTTTTCTTAAACAATTTTAATTGCAATATTAAGAAGATCTGTTTATATGATTTTATTGTGAATAGATTTAGGGAGAGGGTTTTATTGTAAGTAAATCTGCATGATACAGTAATATTGAGATGCTTTTAGAACACAAGCCATGCTATTAATTTTAATGTGATTATAATTAGTTTTATAATACTAAATTCATATATAAGGGAACAATAAAATGGTTTTGTTACAAACACTAATTGGTTTATGTTAGTTTAGTAATACTAATTAGAAAATAATTTTAGTATTACTAAAACTTTATGCTAAGTAGATTTAGTTCTTATCATATGTGAATAAAATGATCAACTTCAAACACGCATTTAACATATGTATTTTCTAAAACATTGTTCCAAGTAGCATTTACAAATACACACACACATATATATTAAAAATAAAGTACTGGATTACAAAAGTTGTGATGAAAAAATTAATACAAATAATTACTTTGTATACTCCAATTTTCGAACTACTTTGAGAGAGATGTCTTCCATATCGTTTGTGACGACCTTTAAGTCGCTACCACTCATCCTAACTATATTTTCATTTTATATTAACTATGTTGAATTAAATCTGACAAGCTCACTCAATAGAAATAAGTCTAATAAACAATTGAAATTAAATTAAACTACAAACCCATCAGGATCCTCGATGTGTGGCAGCGTGACTCTTTACTATGTACATTAGCAACCCTACACCTATCTTGTACCTACGAAAATAGGAAAAACAAAGCACACATGAGTGATCATTCAAAACAATCACTGATGTGTTCATTTTAATTAATCACAAGTGCACAGCATCCAGACTAGTACGTCGGCAAATACGGATCGATCCCACAGAGAAAAGTGTTTAAGAATAATAAATATTTATTGTCAATTATTTAGAAGAAATGTGAGAGGGCTGATGTTTAAAACTAAATCTAAAAAATCAAAAAACAAACAGATTAAGTAAAACCTAGGGCTTCGAATCCATTTACATAGAATTGAGAATGCATGATCATGTTTATTCCCTTCCTCACTATTGATCTAAATAACTTAATCTAATGATTTTTATCCACACAAGAATAAACTATATGCTAGAATATGCATCATAGAATATCAAGATTAAGAGTAAAAACACACAAATCAAGTTAAATCAGATGATATATGATGAAATTAAGATTATATATACAACCCCCAATTAAATCCTCCCTAAGTATAAACTAAAAAGATGAACTCAATGTTAGTCTATCAAAGTTTTTTGATTTTATGAGCGATTTATGTAATATATATCCAACTCACATACTCATTGCATGAAGCACAAAGAAAAAGAGAAGAAAACATGATCCCACATCTCAATCTAATTAAACTTCATCTCTATCTTAGATCTAGAAAATTAACCAAGCATGATCGCACAGAATATCACAATAAAAGAGGAAGAGGGAGAGATAGAAGATATAATTAAATAAAAAATGACTTTTTATTTAAAAGAACATGAGATTACACTAATGGTCTTCTAAATCTCCCAAAATACAAGAAAAAAATAAAGTCTAAAACCTAGATGGGAGCTCTATAGATCTATATAAGGGGTCCTTTTATAGGCTTACAAGGCCTTACTTACGTTAGAGACAAATCTGAATATAAAATTTAATATTGAATTTTGAATACAAGATATTTACAAGTGAGAATCTTATCTAAAGAAGACCAAGTTAAAAGTATCTGGTGCGGGCGGCTAGGAGGTGTCGGATCTGCATCTGGGCACCTGGGAGGTGCCCATGTCATCAAGGATCTTCTCTGACTTTTTCCACTAGTTTACTAATATTTTACCAGTATTTAGGTATGTGGAAAATGTGTATTTGATCTCCTAACGTAGCTCTAGAATTTTCCATACAAAAATTTCTTCTTTTCTGGCACAATTATTCTTTTCCCCCTTATTTTTCGTAGATTCTTTTTAAGTCCTCAAGTTCTGTAAAATTTGCATAAGACACCTCGAGTAATATTATTTATATACAAAATAGATAAATATGCGAATAAAATATACATGAATTATAAGTTAATCAGTCACCTAGCACACACCCACCCTAAACACACACACACACAGGCAAGCCAACTCGACAAACTATGTCGAAGCCTGATGTAACCACGTTGAAAGCACAAAACACTGACATATCTCCTGGATGATACAATACCACAATTGGGCAACTTACTATTGCCTACCACACAGCAAGACCTTGAAAACCATACCTTTAAAACCTTTCTTTTCTTTTTTTCTTTTCAAAACCATATGCATGTTTTTTTCAAAATTCTTTATGCATGCTTGAAATAGCCACTCTCACTAAGTCAAGCCCAAACCATACGGTTGATCCCATACACTCTTTGTGTAGACTAGACAACCAATAGTGCTTGAATGCTCACAATTGTAAACAATACATCCACAGCAACCACAGAACTCAAACTATGGAGCCTCTGCTTCGCACAACACTGTCCTCTCTAAACTAGAGCAAAAACAACAAGGCCACAGAGCCACTGCTCTAAAACGCGCCACAACACCACAGTCTCCTCTAAACCAGAGTCTGATTCGCTGAACATGGGCACCACAAAGTCACAACACTATTCTAACGCAACCACCTCAAGCAACGCCACTCTAGTGTGAGCATAATGCCACTCTGGTGCAACCACAACCACAAGTAAACCACAATGAGCACAGGTCACAAGCAAGCACCAGAGACTCAACCTCAATCCCACTGCACTATCACGAACAAGCACACCTAATCGTCTTAAAGTTCAACCTCACAGAAGGACCCTCAACATTATGTCTTATTGTCCCATGTCAAGCAACCAACACTAGCCACAAGCATACTATAGAGGGCCACCCTGGCATCTGCACTGCTACGGACAGCCACCTTATGAAGGAGTGTGCTTGTCTTGGTGTCCCACCACTTGTAGGACCCTTAGAAGGCTAATCACACATTATAAAAGCCTACTCACCCTATACCTAGGCGGATTGTCTCTCTCTCAAGACAAATCACCAAGTATGCCCTCACGACGTCCTACATAATGCTCGAACCCTTAAAGGCTCCCCACCTTTTAGGCTCAGCCATCATCCATAAAACCTCGTTACCCATAACAACCAGGGTATCACGCTCAACTATGTAGGAGTATCATACCTCCCAAGTCCGCTGCCACGTTACCATCAAGTATGAACGGTACTTGGGTCTCAACACACATAGCAACCAAGGTATCATGTTAGTTACATAAAGGTATCATTTTCTTTTAAATCCACTATCGTGATACCACTACGTACGGACAGAACCTCAACTGGCAAACCTTAACCTCGACCTTATAAATGACAACCATGGAGTATCATACTTCTAAGATCTGACAGACACTTGCCTAGACCTCTTAGTCTCAAGACCTAAACCAAAGCAATGTGCTCGACCAACCAAGAATGCAGCAAACGTCCTCTGGTCTTACCAACACGACCCTTCAGTCTCTTGATTCACCACAAACAGAAATCCACAAAAAATTCTTTCCAAAACCTTTGCAAAACTATGCATTTCTTTTTTCAAAACCCTTTTGGAAAACCATTTCAAAAACATTTTGAAAGCCAATCTAATAGCATCACAGAACACTATGCCAAACACGGTACAGCGAAACCGCAACAAAAATTACCAGCTGTGAATCACTTTTCAAGTCTTTGGAAAACCTTCTTCCAAAACATTCGTATTTTTCCTCAAAATCCTTTGAAAATCATTTGAAAGCATATTCCCAAAACAAACTCAACGAAGTCCAAAAACACCTGTTTGTGTATGAAGTTTACCCAGAAAGGACCACACAAAGCCCAAAACAATGATCTCGATGTCCCATTTAACTTACAAGACCAAACACCAAATACCAAACACATCGAGAACTCTAAGTCCTAATGCCAGAATGTAAGCTGCCTACTGGTTTGTGTTTTGCATGAACCACAACTAGTTCAGTATCAAACACCTAAATAGTACTACCAAATACTTAATTCAGTGCACCACACCAAAATCACACTAATCATTTATTTCTAGAATTAAGCATTAATCCTAAAGTCCATTCTAAACCATTACGGAAAAGACATTGTATTTCTAAATCGTATAATCTTTTGTTCTAGTACCTCACAAGGGAATCTTGTTAATTTATTTTAGGCAATCCCTATCTCTTCTCTAATGATTTATCTAATTATTATTATGCCATAGCTACCTACAAGGTTAATATAATACTAAACATACTAAAAATCTTCCAAAATAAGTCATTAAGGGATTAAATGTAATTTACACAAAATCTAATGACTAAAAAGCTATTCCTACAAAGTTCAGGGACCAAAAGCTATTCCTACTGAACTCAGAAACTGAAAGGTAATTATCATAAAACTCAGGAACTAAAGTGCAATTTTACCATAAGCTATGGACCTCAAAGTAATTCACACAAACTTAAGAGACTAAAACGTAAAATGCTCGAATACTATTCATCAATTAACAACGATTAAATTTTTGATACTAGAAATCCATTCAATAACCAAAAATTGCAAACAATAAACTAAACTGAAGATCACAACGAGCTCTACAATTTAGTATCAAAAATACAAAGATCCAACCAACAAATCTAAGAAATCATCAAGCAAAGCTTACGGGCATTATTCACCCAAACAGTTCCAATGCCAATAATGGCCATTAGACTACCATAAATCTTTTAGAAATCTTCCAAGCATCCAAATTACAAAATCACACTATTATGTTCCTACAATTCAAATTTAACATTAAAATAGAAGAGTCTACAGGATGTATGCCTTGAAACATCGACGAGCAACGATGCAGCAGTGACAACAACGATGGCACAGTAGCGACCTTCTCCTCGCCTCCCTTCTCTTCTCCCTCTTCCTCTCTCCCTTCTCTCTTCCTCTTCTCTTCTCTCCACCTCTTTATATAGATTGCAAGTGGCTTACGAAAGAAGCTTCACGAATGGTTTGTAGAAGAAACTTCATGAATGGCTTGCAGAGGAAAACTCATGAGTAGCTTCCCAAAGAAGGTTCACAAGTGACTTCTGAAGGAAGATTCACGAGTGATTACCAAAAGAAAATTCACAATTGGCTTCTGGAGGAATACTCACAAGTAGTTTCAAGAAGAAGATTCATAAGTAGCTTCTGAAAGAAGACTCAAGAGTGATTTCTTGAGAAAGACTCCCAAGTAACTTCCAGAAGAAAATTCACAAGTGACTTCTGGAAGAAGACTCACGAGTCGCTTTCGAAAGAAGACTCACAAGAAGCCTCCAGAAGAAGACTCACAAATAACTTCCGAAGGAAGACTCACAAGTGACTTCTAGAGGAAGACTAACAAGTAGCTTCCAGGAGAAGATTTACAAGTAACTTCTAAAGGAAAACTCACGGGTAGCTTCTAAAGGAAGATTCACAAGTAGTATCTAAAAGAAGATTCACAAGTAGTTTCCAATGGAAGACTCACAAGTGGCTAACAGAGGAAACGACGCCTGAGTAGGGCCACAAACAGTTAAACACAATCATGCAACCACTTAAACTCAAGTGGCTTATGCTAAGGAAGTTTAGCTATTCAAATACACCAACAAATCTCCACAAACCCAATAATTCATGCAAAATATCTGACCCAAAGTGTTGTTTCAAATCTCTCACGAAACACAACTTAAGTCCTAGTCTAGAATACCGAAATTCCCACACAATTATTTCACACCACCCACCAGTGGTAGCAGTCCATGGTAGCCATACGTGGAAGACCTATAACTCCAGACTAAAAAACTGGCTAAAATGGCTACCATAGGTCTGGGTCGTTACATCATCAATTAATTCACTATTAAAAAAATAACAAAAAAACAAGAAAACTGAAAAAGCCACAGAAAATAAGAAGATTGATGTTATAATGAAAACAGGAAATGGTTTGTGTAGGTGCCTATAGGAAAATTTTCCTGTAGGCACTCCATTTGTTTTAGTTTTCTGTTTTTTAAAATAAAATCTAATTATATAATTAGTTAATCTATAATATAATCTACTATGTGTTAAGGTTTCA
>JAMKQA010070122.1:0-19161 GCA_024699735.1 Posidonia australis | reverse complement strand
TTGTCTATTCTCAGGTAGTTATTTATTTCTTGATGTGGTAACCAAACAAACAGTACTCGTATTTACTACTAAAGGACCTTCATCTGCAGGAACAATATATTAGAGGAGCAGTTGGTTCTCCTTTACTTCATTTCACACTGGCTCCGCAGGATACTGTAAGCAACATGGGCAGCATACTTTTTTACCATAGTATCATATGATGTAGTTTTGATTTAATTTTTAGGTCATTTGATTCCCAATTTTGTGTATTGCTTTATCTTTTATTTTATGCTTTTGTTATTAGTTCTTTCTTTACATGGATATCCTGAAAGTTACATTGAAATAAATCTTTACGAGGCCTTCAAAATTTTTTGACATGCTAGTAGGGGTGCAATAGAAATCCAGATATTTGGACAGAATCGCATATGGATTCTCTTGAATATAGATGTTTGTTTTATACATCCGGTCGGATATGGATACAAATATAAATAATTATTCGTAACATTTTTCAAATACGAATACGGATTCGGATGTTGTTATAATTTTCGAATATGAATACGAATATTCAAATTTTTAAATTTTTATAAATCTATAAAAGGATATGTTACCTGTGATTTGAACATGTGACCTTTTGCTCAAACAAAGACCTTAACCATTGCATGAATGGTATATACATGACAAAAATATTTCTAAAATATTTATTTATTATTATTAACTTATTGTAATAATATAAAATAAATATTATTGTCAAATATTTTCAATTAGTACAAATAATGATTATTAAAAATATTCTATTAATTTATTTATAAACTAAAAAAATTATTTATAATTATTTTTTTCATTTTATCACGTATTCACTTGAGATTTGATTATAATTTTACTCATATTTCATCTTAAATATCGGAATAAATTATCATATTAAAAATTGTTCGTATTATGTATGGGTTAGAGTAAATGAATCATTATATGGATTTTTGTGTTATTTATTTATTAAATTTCTTATAGGTTAAGCATGTGTTCACTTATTTATAGGTGATTGTACTTTCTTTGTTGTTATGAAATATATGATTCTCTCACACACACACACACACACACACACATAGTGTTAGAGCATAAGTTCAAGAGAAATCCTAAACCTAATGCACCCTCTTTGTTGTTATGAAATATATGATTCTCACACACACACACACACACACACACTCACACATAGTGTTAGAGCATAAGTTCAAGAGAAACCCTAAACCTAATGCACCCTCATTCGACTTTGTAGCGACTTGTTGGAATATTGTAGCATCGCTAAAAATATTGTAGCGATCGTCAGAATTACTGTAGCAATTGTTGGAATCATTATGGCAGTCATTAGAAATACTACAATAGATTTCGTCGGACCCTGTAGGTTCTATTTCATCGCTGTCAGCCACTGTAAGGCCTATATCTAGGCATTCCAGTCGTTGTTGGGCCTTGATGTGGGCTTGTACATTGCCGATAGGCCTTTCCCTAGACTTCTTTTGTGGCCAATGTCTAGGCCTTGTATGGATTGTTTTATGATTCTATATGTTGCTACAACTCTTGAACTACATAGGAGATCCCTCTCATGGCCCTACCTAAGACTACTATAGCGTTATATTCAGTATTTGTGGGTTATTGTTGTATTATTGTGTGACTATTTCTACTTTGGGATGGTTACTTTGGCCTTGTTTGGATGGATTCAAAGATTCAAACCATAGTTTTGAATCTATAGTTTTTTATTTTTTCTTCATATGGAAAAACTACAGTTTGTAAAAGTGTTTGGTTTAAACAAAGTTTTTCAAATAAATGTAGCTTTTGATAGTTGTTTGGATAGAAAATGTAGTTTTTAACAAAATTTAGCCATTTCAAACATTATAATCGTTTTCAAACAATATGAGTTAAGAGTAAAGATTTATTGAAAGTAGTTTATTTGTTGTAAGTTTATAATTTCTATGTTACGCTTGATTATGAAAATGATTTATGAGTTTTTTTTTGATAGTTATTTTTGACTAATATTACTTGTATTGCATACTTTCATAACTACTTCAAGATAAGATATTAACTATACAATATCCTTAGACCAAGTAAATATATATAACATCTCACATGAACACATAGGAAAAAATTACCACATTTTTTATCAAGTTATGGAATTTATACGTTAATATTGTTTTTTATATAATTATAATCTAATGAGAAACTAATGGAAACAAATCTCATCCTTTGAAACTCACAAATGCAATGGAAACATGAACATGGATGAAAACACAATCACATAATATAAGAAAGAGACACAACTAAGTAAAGAGAAATCACAAACTATGGATGAAACATGAAAAGAGTAGTCTATTGACTAATTCAATAATTTTTTGATATCCAAAATTTTTGTTGACTTTTAGTTATAGTATCAAATGTTGATGCGTGTCGTCAAAATTTCATCGACACGTGTCTTATTTTCAATCTACCGATACAACTCCAACACAATATCGATATGGAAGTTTTCTAAACAAATGTATATTTTTTTTTACTATGTTTCCACCGATATGATACTTATATATCGACATTTTACTGACACGTATCTATTTTTTAACTTACCGAAGTCTAACACAAAATTAACATTTAAAACATTACTTTTAGTTAATGTCAAGATATCTCATGAGATGTTACTTGTGAAAAAAGATTTGTAATTTTAAATACTTTCTTGTTACTAGTAGAATTTGATTCATTCAACACTTTAATACATTTGGTCATAGAGAAATCATCACCGACTCAAGATGATAGAACCAAATATTTTATTTGTAATGAATCTTTTTTTTCTTCTAATTGTTTCTCTCCTGATCCATTTCTTCATAATGTAGTTCTAACATTCTTTCAAAATAAGAACCAACAGATGTTTGTTTTTTCATCTTCTTCTTAGCTGGTGGTATAGAATTAAACATGTCATACTTTGGTTCGACAAAAATAGGTTGGATATCGATGGAAATGTCAGTGGAAATACGGTAAATTTACGAAAGTCTATGAAAATAGTAAAAAAAAATTGAATTTTGATTTGAAACTTTAGGATAAGCTAAAGTAAATGATAATCTACATCTTTGACTACTTAGATTAATTTCTTTAATATTTATCACATTAAAATACAGTAGATGGACTTAATAGAAATATCTTGAAATATAAATAATATGTACAAATACTTAATAAATGTTTAAAAACAAAATATTTAGAAAAATTACCTTATATATGCTTAATACTATGAAGAATGTCTTGATTGATTAAAATATTCTTCTTTTACATCAGTCTTGTTGTGTTCTTGTTGAATTTGTTATCGAACTTTGGACTCTCTTCATAATACGTAGTTGTTTCAAGACATGATTATAACATGTCTGATATTTATTGATGAGTTAGTGGTATTGTGACATTGACAGTTGTATTAAGATCTCATTTGTAGATATTGTGGGATTATATATATTGGTTGAGGAATTTCTTGAGGCTGTTGGGGGCTATAAGGATGACTTAAAGGATGCTCAGGTGGTTGCTATTCGTATTGTGTTGGAGGAAGTGGATAATGAAAGAAAATGTCCATATCTCGTTTAGTTTGTTCGCTTGGAATATAAGAAGACGTAGTTTTTGTCTAATCGCTTTCAGTGCTATAGTCTGTATATCCAACAGAATCACCTTCACAAGAATTATAATTATAAAGATCTCTAGGATCATGAATACTCAAAGAGTCAAGTGACTCTAACAAAGATCCTCTTGTATGATTGTTCTAAGAGTCATTTAGTTTTGATCACGACGATCCTTTTGTCGATAATGATTTTTTGGTTGAACTCTACGATCCTTGTTTTGTGTAGCATGTGTGAAAGCACCTTTCCTTATAATTGGGTTAAATAGCCTCTGTGTTTATCTTTGTCCTCGTGGCTCTTTCGTTGTAGGCATAGAATTAAACGTTGGTTTCATGTCGGACTGAAGTCCTACAAAAAATGGAAATGTGTCGGACATCTATTGAAATATCAGTGGAAACACGGTAAATTTACCGAAGTTCATGGAAATAGTTAAAAAATTTTGAATTTTGATTTGAAACTTTAGGATAAACTAAAATAAGTAATAATTTACATCCTAGACTACTTAAATCAACTTCCTTAATATATATCATATTAAAATACAGTAGATGGACCTAATAGAAATATCCTGAAGTATAAATAATACATAAAAATACTTAATAAATGTTTAAAAACGAAAGTACTAAAAAAGTTACCTTATATATGTTTAATACCATGAAGAATGTCTTGATTGATCAAAATATTAATCTTATACATCAGTCATCTTGCTTTCTTGATGAAATTGTTACCGTATTTGAAATTCTTTTTACAACACAGTTGTTTCATAACATATGATTATAATATGTTTGATATTCATTGGTGAAGTAGTGGTATTATAACATTGGCAGTTGTATCGGGAATTCCATTGGTGGATATTGTGAAATTATAAATACTGGCTGAGGCTGTTAAGGGATATAAGAATGACTTAGAGGATGTTCACGTTGTTGCTCTTCATGTTGTATTGGAGGAGGTGCGTAATGAAATACGAGTCAATATTCCATCCAGTTTATTCGCTTAGAGTACAAGAAGATGCAGTTTTTGTCTAATCGCTTTGAATGCTATAATCTGTTTGCTCAACAGAGCCACATCTATAAGAATTATAATCATATGGATTTCTAGGATTACGAATACTTAAAGAGTCAAGTGAGCCTAATAAAAATCTTCTTGTATGACTGTTTCAAGAATCTTCATCTAGTTGTTGATCACGGCAATTCCTTTGTTGATATTGAATTTCTGGTCGGCCTCCGCGATCTTCATCTTGTGTAGCATATGTGAAGACATCTTTTCCTGTAAATGGACTAAATGGCCTTTGTGTAGCTCTCTATCCTTGTGGTTCTTCTATCACAGGTAGGGTTACATCTCTAATGCCACCATCATCATTCGGTAGTTGTGTGTCGTCATCATCATCTGTGCTACTGTCAACTCCTAAGCTTGATGTACGTCTACAAGAGCGTCTTGATGAGCTCATATATTCTTCTATATCAATGTTCATTTCACTAGCAATTCTAGAAGATAATCTAGCTTGTTCTTCATCTAGAACTGGTTCTTCATTTTCTTGCAACCATGGAATCTTTTCTCGTATTCGTTATAAATATATGCAAGATCTATTGAGTCAATGTAGTCTTTTTCTTCTTCATGTTTATTATGTTTTATTCTCAATCTCATGTTATAATGTAAAAATACCAAGTCATCCGACCTTGTAGTGATCAATCTCTTTCTTTTCTTTGTATGAATAAGGTTAAATATACTTTAATTTCAGTCACAACCAGATGTTGCTGTTGCTTGAGATAAAATCTTTACAGTAATATTCCTCAGATTTAGAGTGTCTGTTCCATTTAACATTCATTATTCTCTTGAAATATGATATTTAGTTATTAGTTATATTATGGAGTAATATTATGAAATAAAAGAAATGATATTGAAAACATTATTTAGAGTCATTGTGTCACAAGAACGTATCGTTTGAGACTCTCCAAATGATATAAGTTCATCTCAAAAGTACTTTATTTCATTGAGAGTTTGTACTTAGACATTGAAATTAGATTCAAATTTTTTGATCACATCTTTAATTATTGTCGATAAATTAATACGACTATCAAGTTGATGACTGTACTAGAACTGTGGATTCAAATAATATGCTACGTTGATAAAAAAATTCATTTAGCAAATAATTATGTAACAAATGAAATATAATGATAAAAAGCACGAATGTACATGTTAAATGCTTACCAGTTCATGTAGAAGATGAAGATGCATGTTGGACCATCTATCATCTTTAATTTTGAGATATGTCTTAGATGATCTGTATGTTGCATCAGCTGCAACATCTTTCATCAATTTCATTCTCATATAAAAAACCATAGTAGATTTCTTATTATCATCCATCAATTGAAGGACCTTTGAAATTGGTGTCATATTATATACAACTTTTCGATAATTCTCTTAAAATTGTATATTATTTGTAATATAATTTACTCTTTTACTAATTGGACTTTCACTCATGGTATTTGTATCATTGTGGTGAATTGAACATATACTTTAGTCCATTTCTTCAATCAATCTTACTTTAAAGAGTAATATAATTTGTTGTAAATCTGATGTCTCTTGGACGAATCAAATCGCCAACACAACACTCGTGTGACTTCATTAAAGTTATTTAAAATGATGAGGTGTAAATGAAATTTGTTACAATTTTTGTATCTCTTACTGTCTTTTCCTTCAGCTTTGTCTTTTCAAAGTTCTTAAGTATTAGATCAATACAATGAGCTGTACATAGTGTCTAATATATGTTATACTTTCTAATAATCCTGGTATTAGTCTTTTTAAAGTTACTTCCATTATTAATTACAATTTGCATCACATTTGTTACTCTCACTTTTTTAATTATTGCTTCCATTTGTTTGTATATGTACTTGTAATATCTAATAAGATCAGAAGCGTCAATGGACTTCAAGTAAATTATACGACCATCATGGTAAACCTTGAAGTTGATGATCTGTTTCCTTGTAGTATTTATCTAACCATCACATATGACAGTTACCATATAAGTTGGTCATTGTCGTTTCAAATCATTAATGTAGGTTTCTAATTCTTCCTTTTCTACTTTAAGATACTTGTAATATCTAATAACATCATATGTATCAATGGACTTCAAGAAAATTATACGACCATCACAGTAAACAATGAAGGTTATGATCTATTTTCTTGTGGTATTTGTTTAACCTTCTCACATAACAGTTACCCCATAGGTTGGTTATTGCTGTTTTAAGTCATTAATGTAGGCTTCTAATTCTTTCTTCTCTGCTTTAAGGTATTTGTTCATGATCTCATGTTCAGTTGGTATCTTTACTTTCGTACCTTCTTTTGCTGCAACATCAAGTATATGTTGTAGATTGGGTTCCTTTTCTTTTTTTACAGGGATAATATTAAAGAACATATATTATGCTACAGTTTGACTAACTTTTTCTTTGATATTTCCAAACATAATTTTAAGTGCTTTCTATTTTAAGGCATTTTTCTAACTGTAGTTGCATCTGGATTATCGTATCTTTGATTTTATGTTCTAAACATTCCAGCAATGTCTTTATCTCTATCCTTGTGTAATGCCACTGTCACTTTCATTTCTTTTGTAAGTTTGGGTACTATCTGTCTTATGAAATCTTTTAATTTACTCTCTATGTCATTTTTCATTTTTAGACTATATTACTGCTCTTCTGTATATTTCTCTGTCTTCTAAAGTGTCATAGTCTACAGGATAAATCATATTATCTGAATCCGATATGAGAATAATACCAAAGATACCTTCATTGAAGAGAATTTTGTTGAATTTTTCTTCTCTTTTCTTGTTGTCACTTTTCTTTTTTTTAATGTTCTTTAATAGCTCTCTCATGCGAGTAGAAACTACATATGGATACGATTTACACTTAGCTACATTATCGTATCCATCAAAAAGGTGGTGTTTTAATCTTGCTATTCTTTCACTCTTTATTTGCTTATCATAGTATTTGCATTGCGTTTTTTGTTTATCATTATGAATAGGATATCTATGTAACTAACATAGATCCTCTGATTTAACTGTCCTTACGTCACTACGACCTCCACTACTTGTGGATCATGTGGAATTTAATATTACGAATGCTAAAAATAAATGATAGTTGCTATTAATTTTATGAAATAATGCAACTAAATATTTTCAAATTTTCTACATGTTTTAGTGGTTTTTATAATCATTCCTGGTTTTTTTTTTCAATTTTTCCTGATTTTTTAAATTAATTATAAAATTTTCTGATTTTTTTAAAAATTTATAAAAAATTACTAATTTATATAATTATATATCAAGTTATTAACATTAAGATTCAAAATAATAAAATAAACTTGAAAAACCTTATATTTATGTAATATTATGTTAGATCTAACTAAGATCTAGGTTTATAGTTTATACCTAAGCTTACATGTAAACTTAAAAAAAGGAGAGTTTAAATGGAAGGTTTTTTAAACAATACAATATTATGGTTGTAGTATAATATGAAAGTGATACAACAATACTAAAGTGATAATATTAAGTATGGGATAAGTATTAATTAAAGATAATAAAATTAAATCAACAAATGAAATTGCAAAAGTCTTTCAAATTGCAAATCATTCAAAAAAACATGGAATTGCAGGCTAAAATCTAAGGTCTAACAAATAGAAATGTACCGCGTATAGTTATTCATGATTTTTACAATCATTCGTGATTCTTTTTTCAATTTTTCTTGATTTTTAATTAATTATGAAATATTCTTATTTTTTAAAAAGTTCTAAAAAATTACTGATTTTATAGAATTATTAGGTTAAATTTATCATCTTTGTGATGAATTGAAATGTTATTAGGTTAAATCTTGATTTTTAATTAATTACGAAATAAACATGAAAATTCCTTAAATCTATCTAAAAACCTTAGATCTATGCAAAAACATGATTATTAGGTTAGTTCTATATATTATGTAAACAATTTATATAATTATATATCAAGTTATTAACATTAAGATTCAAAATCATAAAATAAACAAAAAAAAAATCATAAATCTATGTAATATTATGTTAGGTTTAACTAAGGTCTTGGTTTGTATTTTATACCTAAGATCTACATGTGAACTTAAAAAATATTATACATCTTTGAATCCCATATTGAAATATCAGATAAATCCATCAAATATCTTTTACGCTAAAAAAAACACGCACAAATGGTTCATGACTTGGATGATAGATTTTGAAAAAAAATAAAAAAAAAGGATGGTTCAAGATTTGGACGACAAAGGCTTAAAAAAAGAAGAAGAAATGATTGACAAGATGATAAAGGCTTTTACAAGAAAAAAGGAGAAATGATGGTTCCCAACATAAGCCACACTTGGACGACACTGGCTTTAAAAGAAAAAAAGAAGACGAATGGACGACTTTTACGAAAAAAAAAAAGGAGGCAGGGATGGTTCAAGACATAAGTCACATTGCACAAACTTTAAAAGGAAAAAAAGAAGAAGAATGGATGACAAAGGTAGACAGATGAACCTGGTAGAGACTTGGAGGCTGGAGCAGAGCTAGGATGATGGGTCAGTGGAGATGGCTGGACAGCAAGGGCAGACCGGCAAAGATTGTTGGATGGGAAGGGCAGACCGAAGGAGATGGCTAGGCGACAGGAGAAGGCTGGACAACATTGACGAAGATGGTTGGCTGGACGGTAAGAACGTAGGATAGCAGGATGTAGGAGAAGGTGCAGGAGAAACTTGAGGAGAAAGCACTGAACGGTAGGACAACAAGATGGTTGGCTGGACAACAGGACGTTGGAGAAGGTGTTAGACGATGGTTGGAGAAGCTTGAGGAGAGAAGGAGAGGAGAGGAGAGAAGGCACAGGTGATTGACGAAGGAAATTAGTGGATTTTAACGTCGTGTCGTCTATGTCAGGTTGTGGGGAAGGTATGTCAGTTGATACGTTAAATTTACTGTAAGAGAATACTCAACATCCACCAACACTTATTAACATCACAGACATTCATCGAAATATACATTGAAATCAGGTACGTCGCGACATACCATTAAATTTCGTTTCTCTAATTTCATGCACCGATACGTGTTGGCGATATTTTGTCGTCACAGGGTGAAATTTGGAACCATGGTTGATGATGGTGGTGACATTTCTGAAAATGTAATTGAGGTGGTGGGATCTCCTCAGTCTTACATGTGACTTCATGAAATGTTTCTTTCTCAACTTTATTAGGAATGTTGGTGTTGATGTTGATATTATTTTCATTAGTAATATTTTCATCTACATTACTATTATTATTTCTATCACCATCTTTGTCCTCTCTCTTATTTTGACTCATGGAAGATAAGATTCTCTTGTCTTGAGCAATATGTCCTAAAGAAGTAGCAAAGCAATCCTCAAATCATCATACAAATCACGATAAAATACACTATCCATTTTCTGATCATAATTGAAATGAAAAATAATAACTGGAATTTAATGTAACTTAGTGAAACCATCGTCTGTAACTTAGTGAAGCCAACACAGAAATGAATTCAAAAATATTATCTTCAAAACCAGTTGACTCTTACATTAGAAATGCTATCTTCTTCAAACAGCTGAAGTGTACATTTACTAGTTGAATACTTGGGTATAGGGTTGTGCCAATATAACAGACAAAAAAGAATTCAGAGAGGATATAAGCATTGACAAGCAATAATTCACATGTACGTATAAAAGCTAGCAGATATAACTAGAATAGCTCATAGCAGATATACGTAAGAGGGCTCAATAATTTAACCCAGTCGATAGCTGATATACATAAGAGGGCTCAATAATTTAACTACATAATCCAGTAGATAGCAGATATACATAGGAGGGCTCAATAATTTAACTACTTGCCAACAGAAAAACAAACATTTAAGTTGTTTAACAAAAAGAAAACAACAAGGTGCACCCCTCAAGCCAACACAAAGAAAACCTGAATAGAAGTGCAAGATAGTTCACTTCTTCCCTAACATTCCCATGTTAGTACTGTTTTTTCTTAGACAACTTCAAAGGTCAAAAATCAAGTCTAATGCAAAGAGTAATTGCAACATTCAGGCATCTACAAGACTACATCCAGCTTGGCAAAAAATAAGAATATCAGTAATATCAGTAAATATAAGAATTAATATCATCTGCAACATTCACATGGACCTGCCAAACATAAGAATATCAGTAAATATCAGTAAATATAAGAATTAATATCAGTAAATATCAACAACACAAGAACAATTGCCAAACATAGATATTAACTTAATATTTATAAGAATTAATATCAGTAAATATCTATGCTTGCATTGTTCTTAATATCCCATTCACTAACTGTATACGTTTTGTTCGTGTTTCCATGCCCTGCTCTCCTTGTTTATCTTAAGTCATCTAAAATTTTGTTTGAATCGGGAAATTGCAATAAGATAAAAAACTGGATATGATACGATATAACGGCATAAAATTGATATGAACTGGCGGATTCATACAAAAACTCTGGCCTTTGTAATCTCATTTTGATAAAGATAGTAGCAAATTGCAAAATTGAATCCCTCAGGAAATTTCCCCTTTTAATTTTTTAGGAAAAAAAACTTTTTGAGAATGTATTTCTGCTGAGGCCTTCGAAAATATGATCTACAGAATTCTGTAAGTCCAATCAAACACACCAAAATCATGTGTAATGAACAAACTAGTGGGAAACTAGTTTAGTAAGTCTGAACTCTTAAGTGAATAACCATCCGTAATATAAGATGATATCATTCTATCCCAAATTTCATCTCCAATCAAACAAAGTCCAAACAAATCTCAATTTTTTTTCTCAGACCACACCTTTAAAGATGACATTCTGGTTGCTGGGAAGATCAAATTACGTCATCAGGTCCTTGCTAATCATACATTCTTATTAATGACCTTTACCAATTTGAAATGGCGCAAATGTTGATATCTAATATGATGTCATTAGCGTACAACCTTGGATAAAATTGTTGAAGTTGTTAGAATGTACTGAAGTAATGTGGTTATCATGGAAGGTTCTAAGCATAAGACACCACCCAGTGTTATTAAAACTGTTTTTACTGAACAATGCAAACATGGATATTTACTAAGATAATGAACAATTGCATTGGGAATTTAAAAATTAGAAAAGGAAAATAAATATAAGAAAGTTGTTTAGGTATTATTGTAAAGGCAATGCCACATCAAACCAACAATATAATTGCGGAAGTTTGGGGTTCAAGCAACACACTGAACTACAAGTGCAGAGCACAACAAACCAAATTCCTGAAAAATGGAGTATAACACACTTTATGTTAAAATATATAGAAACTATAAGAAGTTAGCATGTTTACCTTTATATAAGTCATGAAGTCATGTGAAGGAAAAACTTTCTCTTTCCATATTTCTAAGCCTTGCACATTCTATAAGATAAATCAAGTATGTAAATTAAAATAATAATAAATTATATACTAAAGTCAAGTTGGAAAATTAACGAACTTAATTATTTGAACATATACAAACCATGTTCTTGTCTGGATTCCATCTCATTCCAGAGTAGGTTGACATCTTTAATATGATATTATATCTCTTCTTGAAAGTATATTCATGTATAATAGATAGCCTCAATCCCGAGAAGTGGGCATTAAATCGTTTAGTTATCACTCTTTACGCTTCCTTAGTCCATCCATTTTGGCCACGATGTTTTGACGTACTATGATCAAATGGTTGATCAACTAAGACGATGTCTATAGTTTCATTCCATGAAAGCTCTTGAGGCATCAATCTCATTCTCATTGTCGATATCTAAACAACCACAATAAAATAATTAAGATGAAGAACATAATTTAATGTAATATTACATAATAATAAAAATTAAATTAAATTTACCTTTAGTATCATCAATACCATGAAAATCCTCCAATTGCCATGCTTAGAGTAATATAAAGAGAAATATCAATACACTACTCTCATTTGACATCCCTACATTGGTGTGCCCCTAGCAAATATAGAGAGCATGGCTGGAAATGAACTTGAAAGTCAATGAGCCACTGATAGGAAATAGTACTACACATGAATCACTAAGTCCATGTATGAATATCTCAGTTGCATTAGAAAAGATTACAAGCAACTCACTATTAATGTAGAGAAAAAATGAGGGATCTATGAATAAAAATATTTTTGTATGAGAATTGGAACTAAAAAACTATTAAATTACAAGCACACAAATGAATAATAACAACGAAATTAGCTTCGTTAGCAAAGAAAGAAGGAAAAATCTTTACTCTTGGAAACTTAAAAGCATCTACAAAAGCTACGAACTACTAATCAAAGTAACAAACTTCAAGGCTAAAATCCAATAACAAGCAATTGATCTTTAAATTCAGACAATTGAATTCACTAAAAGATTCAAATCCACTAAAGACTACATGCAAATATCAGGACATTACAAATAGAATCAAAACAACTGAGCAAGAATCCATGATAAACAAAAATGTCAAAAATTCATACAATCTAGAAAAATGAGAATTAATCCTCATTTCAGTAGAAACCCCAAGGCTCCTGAGTTTGGAGAGATGAGAATTAATCCTCTCATTCCCTTCTTCCTCATTGTAACAGCAACCTCAGAAATCCCTTCGTTCCCTTCTTTCCCATTGTAAATGGAGCCTTCGAACATCGTAGTTGAATAAGCCAAGGCAGCTTTTACCTCGGAAATTCCTCCTCCCATACCTTTCTTCCCTATCATAATAGGAGCCTTCATCAGCTCTCCTTGCCCCATCCAACACCAACACTGCAAGCACCAACACACCACCTCCACCACCACCGCTGTCAAAGTCCAAACCATCACTAAATCCCTTGAAAACCAAAAAATCTCCAAATGGAGGAGTACCTAGTTTCCCAAATCTCAAAAAAACAGCTCCATAACATTCGTCGCCCTCATCAGCGATCGTCACCAACACACGCATGCGTGCGCACACACGCACACACATTTATATATATATATATATATATATATATATATAGAGAGAGAGAGAGAGAGAGAGAGAGAGAGGGGGGGAGACCATCCAAAGTAGAATCCATGGATATCTAAGATGATCCAGTAACAACGACAGCGGCAACAATGGCGATTGCGTGAGGAAGAGTGGATAAGAAGGGAGAATGAGAGGGAGGAGGTGGGTGCTTGAAAAACAGAGTTTCATGGAAACAAAAGAGATCAAATCTCTTTTTCTCAAATGGTATTAATTAATTTGAAAAAGTATATTTTTTAAAGCTACATTATTAGTGAAAACTGTAGTTTTACATGGTAATTGAGCAAGGTCTTAGTCTTTGATTATCTCAATGGAGCTTGTTTGAGGGCTGCCAATCTCTTCTTTTTAGATCAGTTATTATTATCTTTTAGATGATTATTTGTTGATTGTATGTAATTGATTACTACTATTTCTTACCTATCTTGTGGCCAACATGATTAGCTATAATTGTCTTCCTACTTGTCTTATAATCAACGTGATTGGCTATAGTGATTGTGTTCCTATTTGCTTTATGGCCAATGTGATTGATTAACTATAGTTGTAGTCTGTCTGTCTGTTGCTGTTACTATTGTTACAACATTTACTATTGCTATTACTACTTTTATTTTTTTCAAGTTATGTAGTTCTTTGTCAATAACATAAAGAGTCATTATGTAACAAGTTATGCATATTATATGTTCCAGTTTGGATCATTATATAGATTTTTGTGTTATCCATTTATTAAGTTTCTTATAGGTTAAGAATGTGTTTTTCTATATATAGGAGATTGTCCTCTTTTTGTTATTATGAATAATATGATTCTCTCTTTCTCCCTAACATATGAATATGTTTAAGGACATAACTACTCCATTTGGACTCCATTTGCAATACTTCTAGTCATTGTAGATTTATTACTTGTGAGATACGTTTGTTGTTATATTTTGTTAAATTGACATTCATCTTATAAATTTAGACTTTATGAATTACTATATCGATATTTCATTAAGTTTATAACTGTACTAGATTCTACTAAAATTCATCTTTTTACATATCTAAATTTGATTTGTTCTTGTTTTCTTTTGTATTCCATATTTGGCAAATATCTGTGTTAGTTCATTTTATATGGTTTTGATGGATGCAAATTTAGCTGTTATGATGATTTAACATTGGATTTATATTTTGAATGAAATATGGAGATATTTATGAGGTTTGTATCTTTTGAATTTGGTGTCTGAATTAGTATTAGTCTTTGTTGCTTGTTTAATGGAGTTGTTGCGGGGTTTGAAGAAATATCTTAAGATTTCTCCAATAGCTCTCTGGAATGGACATCCATACAGATGTCTGCTTGAAGTGGCAAATTCTCCTAAATTTGGTAGAGAAATTTTGGATGTCTGCTACGAACGTCTGCTGGAGGTGTGTTCAATATTAGAAGATTTTCGAACGTCCGTTGTGGGTATCTGCTGGGAAGGTTCTGAAGATCAGTGGATGAACAGATGTCCACTACGGAGTGCAGATGTCAGACTTATTTAACAGCTATTTCTTTGCAGGTTTATATAAAAAGGCATCTAGGGCTTCTCAAGAACAATATATATACACTTATCTTTTGATCTTCTTTTAGCCTTTGGGAACTTTAAACTCAATTCTTCCTCTTTGAGTTCTCTTATTTTCAATTCTCCATCTTAATCTTGTAAGTGAAGATGTGCTTGGATAATTCAATATGTGAATGATTCTGTGATAAGTGTAAACTAGTTCTTTTTTTCACCTATTCAAAAGAGAAGCATAGTGGTACTTCACAAGATGGTAGTTTGTGGAGACTGGAGTAGGGTGAAGCCTGAATTAGTATAAAATTCTGCGTACTCTTGTGATGGATGATCTCATGTGATGAATAATTGCATATAACTTTTTGGTGAGATCTTTTTAATTATATGCTAAATTGATTGATTTTACACATCGACATTATACTCTATTCATCCCCTTTTTAGAGTAATCGATTCAACAATCCATAAAATTTTCGTATTTGGGTTTCTCTGAATATGATTTTTAATTTTCATATACGACATATATTCATATCTATGTTTGGATTTGTATCCGAAAATTTTAAATAAATAAGAAAATAGTAAAGGGTACGTCTGAACTATAGGGTACGTTTGAATTATATTTGATGTATTTGGACCCCTACATTCTAGGCTTTATTATTGTCCAAACTGGGACACGGGTCTTTCTGCATTAATTTCCATTGACTTGAAACTCTTGCTGTAGCTTCTGTAACACCTCTTTCGGTAGAGTATTACACTTGCAGTAGCTTCATTTTCTTGGCATGTTATTGCTACTTGATTTGAACCATGGAAGAAGGTATTACATTCTTCAGCTGCATCATTATGTGCTGATAGTTGTCTTTTTCTCGTGCAGGTCATAATCTGTGAGGAGAGGTTCCATGGAATTTCTGAATATTCATTTATCATTCGTTTGGCCAGGCCCACCTTAATGTTCAAGCCAGATGCTATCCTAAAATTATATTCAGGTTACATCTTGAATCCCTTGCCATCAACTTACAAACATATATTTAGTTATCAACAAACATAGCTAAACACACCTGCTTAATGTTTAGGCAACCAAAAATTTGCTGGAGCCTTGCAAACGTTTTTGCTATCCAGGGATTATTTCAGTTTAAAGTTGGAATTCCAAGTTGGAAATGGCAAGGTTTGCATTTTCGCACCCTTTGAGATGTAGCTTATCTGTCAAGGTACATTCATTATATTGTTAGTGTTTAAGTTGGTTTCATGTTTTTCAGATCAAGGTAGACTCCATTCAGGGTCAACCTCCCATTGAAGTCGCTCTAGGTGAGCATCTCGTTTTGACAGCTGGGGAGTACCACTTGAATAGAGCAGATTAAGTTTCTTTGCAAGAGTGTATACATTTGAAGAGAGAATTTTTTCTGCGTTCAATTTTGTGTTGATTATCTCCAATTCTGAGGACTATATCACACTTTTTTATTATTTTGGTTAACTAAGTTAAAAATCTTATTATAAGTTACGAGAATTAGGTTTTGAATCATTTGTCATTGGTCCCACTTTGTAATTTAAATTGGTTGCTCCAATTTTTTTCATATTTGATAGATGTTGCTGAAGTCGAGGAAGGTTTGTTTCATATTTTGAAAGACATTTATTTATACTCACCAAGTTCGATGCTCTCTTTGCTCCCCATAATCTCTTTCACCGAGTTACATTTAAATGAAATTTTAACATCGACGTGTACTGCAACAAATTGACTTCAAAATTCTAGACAAGGAAATAAGCTATCTCTTGATCTCCTTTACACGACGGGATCTGGCTAGAATTGTAATTGAAACGGTTGCTTTGTGTCCGTAGTGTAATTTTTTTAGGAACACTATAATTTATCAGTGTATATTATCATGGTTTAGACTCCCAATTTCCATGCGTCCCACGACTCAAGTAATCTCTCAAACAAAGGTCTGTTCATGCTTCGCATGTTTTGTGCTTTCATTGAATGCATTAAACTAAAAAAGGTAATTTTAAGGGGGGTTTGTGTACCTAGAAAGTAAAGGAAATGATTTGACAGGAATTCTATTTCCTGTTGACTACACAAAATAGAGGTGTTTGTGTACTAAACCAGAAATGATTTGAAAGGAAAGTTGATTTCTTTACTTTCTAGAGTATATAATAACAAAATCTATCCATTTCTCCCTCTCCGGTGGAATTTCAGCGGATTTGCTTCCTCTCCCACGTTCTCCTCCTCAAACTCCCGACGCCTCTCCTCTATTATGTCCTAAAATCGTCGATGGAAATCAGCCAACGTCCTCCGACGTAGTGTCGACGTAGTGCCGTTCCACCTCCGACGCAGTGCCCGTCTTCCTCTCCGATGCAGTGCCCGTCTTCCTCTCCCCTGTGCCCTATTCCACTGACGCAACCCTCCGACGCAGCGTCGTCCCACCTTCGACGCAACGCCCGTCTTCGTCTCCCCTGTGTCCTATCCCACTTACGCAACCTGCCGTCGTCTTCCACCTCAACCCTCCGACGCAGCGTCGTTCCACCTCCGACGCAGCGCCAGTCTTCGTCTCCCCTGTGCCCTATCCCACTGACGCAACCTGTCCTCCTCCACCTCCCGCCGACGCAATGCCTTTCGTTCGGTGAATATTTTTGTGCCTTCTGTTTTTTGTGCGAGAAGTAGTGGAGTGGATCGGCTAGTGGATTTTTAGCTTTTTTTTCCCCTATAATATGTGCATTTCACACTGGTTTTCTGTGGTGAACTCCACATTATTGTAGCTTTTCTACTGTTTAGGCATGTAAGTTTGATCTACAAATCTTGGTATTGGCTTGGCTATTTTTTCATTTACTTCTACATTTCCAGCATTTTGAGCGTAAATTGGTGCTTTTCCCCTAGCTACTGATTAACAGTTAGATGCTTATGATTCTAGATTGATATGATGTTGCAATGGTTTTCTATGAAATTGAGATTTATTTTGGCTTGCTACCGATCTGTGGTTTAAGATGGTCAATCGTGGGTGAAGAAATATTCTATCTGTGTGTTCGTGTTTTGATTTGTCTTGGTCATTCAACTTTCTGCTATATCCTGTTCAATCTGCAATGTCGAGCTCCAAGTAAAATTGATGTATGTAAAATCAGTTTTTCCTTCATAGTCTTGAACACATTGATTTCTGATTTTCTGATAAGTAGTTTAATTATTTGCCAACCACAAGGCATGATGGTAGCAATCTTATATGTTAGAAGAATGTGATAAGCACAATTTTTTTACTAGTTCATGCTGATGACCGATGTCTGAAATAAATGTGTAAATTAATGCTTTGAAATAAATGAGTCCTATCCAGGGTGCCCTGTGAGCAAGGTCTATCATTTCATCTGCTTATTGAATAGATTTTGTGTATAGCAAATTATATGAAATAAATTGTCTTGGAATTTTCTCTAAATTGTCCTAGAAAATTTCCACTTGTAGGGAGTTCTACAACCTGATTTGTGGAATGTTGTACCTTCTGATCGTTGGGACTGGCCTGCACTAAGAGCAATGATTTCTACATTTGTTTGACTTCAGAGATCATATGGTATGGATCTAGACTAAATATGAAGGTTGTTAGGACTGTGTGGGAGATCAAGCAAAGGCAAGTAGTTGTCATGGCTGTTGACCGTGGTTGTTTCATAGACCAAAGTCAAAGCTTGAACAGCCATATGGACCAGCCTAACCATGGGAAACTGACTTCCTTGCACTTCTATGCTTGGTCAAAGGTATGATGTTCTCCTTGCTTGATTTGAAATACATGTCATTGTAGTTAATATTTTTAATCAGCTGATCAATTCTAATCTGTACACTTGTTAATTTTAGGGACTAAAAACTGGAATGTATTATCTCCGCACTAGAGTTGCAGCTGATGCAATTAAGTTCACAGTTGATACCAGTGTTATTGAGGTAATTATTGTGTTGATATTGGTTATGAAAATTTTCCTTTTACTATGCAACTCAATGTAAGTTACATGGATTCTATGCAGAAGAACAAGACATTAGAAGAGGATTT
>JAMKQA010070121.1:0-17949 GCA_024699735.1 Posidonia australis | reverse complement strand
ATGCATAAAGAGGTCGAAGTGTACGTGGACGATATGATCGCCAAGTCAAAGGAGCCCGAAGATCATCTTGCATGTTTAAAGAGATTGTTCGAGCGCCTACGTAAATATAAGCTCCATCTGAACCCCAACAAATGTGCATTTGGGGTCTCCTCAGGAAAATTGCTGGGATATATTATCAGTCAGAGGGGAATTGAAGTGGACCCTCACAAAACTCGAGCAATTATTGACATGCCTCCTCCCACCACCGAGAAAGAAATTCGGGGTCTGTTAGGCTGGCTACAGTACATCAGCAGATTTATTGCACAGCTTACACCGATATGTGAGCCTATATTCAAGCTATTGAGGAAGAACGCTCAGATCTGCTGGAATGATGAATGTCAAGCGGCCTTTGACAAAATTAAACAGTTACTGGTAAAGCATCCTGTGTTGGTCCCTCCTGTACCAGGGCGCCCTCTATTAAACATGATGGTTGTTTGTCGTTCAGAAAAAAAACCCAATAAAAGTTCTAGGTGTCATGAAACCCTAAACACACAACTTCTCGACCTAAAACGACACCTAGATCTAAGAATTAAATGAAAATAAATAAAGGAAAGGGAAGAGAGTTTTGCATAGCACAGGGGTTGGCTCAAGCTAGTCCCACCGTGATCGTCAAATTTGTGGATGTGGTTTTGGGGGTTGATTCGGATGTCATCGGCACTTCCATGTATGTCAATGTCTCTATTGTGATCGCCACTTGTCTATTTGGTGTTGCTGGCTGATAGGATGCCTTCAAGAGATTGATGGATTTGTGGGTGCAGGTTTTCGGTTCACTGGATCAATGGTAGGGTGTCATCCAATGACATCCTCGTACTATGTAACATACTCCTTCCCTTCAAAACAAATAAAAATAAATCTATATTAGCCTATATGTAGTGAACAATGTCAAAAAATAACAAATAACAAGAATAAATGAAACCAAATACTAACTGGGGGTGGTTGCCTGCATGCATATGCGATGGGCCTATCTAAGGAATGCAATAATATGTAATGAAAAATAGATTAGGAACGAGTATTCCCTTCACTCTTGTGCTCGTGGTGTTGGGTTAAAGAAATGAAGGCATGAACAAAGCTTTAGAGGCATATTTTAGCTTTGGAAGGATTGGATCTCTATGCATCTAGGTTTTCATGTAGGATTTTGACAGAATGGGGGCTAAAGATCTCTCAAGGTCTCTCTCACAACCTAGGATCTCTCTCTTCTTCTTTCTCAGAAGAAAAAGCCCTAGATCTCTCTCTCTCTCTTAAACTTCTAAAATGTAATGCCTCGAACTTGAGTATGGCATTGGGATTGGACTACACCTCAACTTGCACTTGAAAACTAAATAAAGCATGCGTGAGTGACATCTATGTCACCCAATACATGCCGCACACACACACAAAACCGCAAGAAAACACAAGTCTCGATTATTAAAAAACATGATTCCCAAAATCCATTTCAAAACATTCTTTTCTTTTTCCTTGTAAATATTTGGAAATTTCTATACAAAACCATGCTCTTTCAAAAGCACATATTTTTCTCAATTTCATGCATTTTTAAACCTTTTATGCAACTCAAGAAATCCACATTCTTGACCAGATTCAGCCTAAAAACACAAGGCCTCACATGGCTCCAAACAAAACCACATACATTGACTGACAACTGGTTTAAATCACAAATCTTATTCATTACTAGAATTTGCCTAAATTCTTAAGCCAAAACAACAAATCTGATTCTAGCTTAAACCACACATCCTTTATTCACATTTCTTATTTGGTGTTATCTTGATTAGCGGTAACTGGGCACATAAGTAGTAGGTGAGGACACCATTTCCCCTACCTCCTTGTGTTGCCACGTTGAAATTCATCGTACAAGAGGACATGTCCCAACCAATAGGCTTCAATTTCATTTCTATAAGCACGGGGATATGCCTTTTCTAATGTCCCTTCGGTAACTCAGACACCTAGGTTCACATATTCAGGCCCAGCCTACACCATCTCAAAACTCGATAATCACAATCGTATCTGACAATCGTTTTCATACCAAATTACCAACACCAAACCTTGTGGATCCGTACAGGCAACTATGGTCGTATCTGACAATTGGTTCTATTAAAGTCTCATACTCCTACCATATTGCTGACACCCAACGCACGTGGCTCCTCAACACATGATCATTTTCTTTTCGAAAGGTATAGGTTTTCTTTTTAAAACCATAATTCATTCTCTTTTCATTGCAGGAAATCATTTCCTTGCAAATTCTGACCCTTCACTTGAGTCTCAATCTCAAAATCACATAAAAATCATGCATTCATATTTTCCATTGGGTCTTATGCCCAAAATCTCATAAAGCCATGCATTCTCAACTCTTATTGGGTCTCATGCCCAAAAATCTTGTCAATGCTCATTTTTCATCTTAAAAACCATTTCATAAGGTCTCTCTTAATTCATATGGGTCCCAAGCCCAAAACCACATTCAATTTCATTTAATTAAATTCCATATTCCTCCATGCCTTCTACATGGGGAAAACATTGCTAACACATACCAATTAATCATTTAAAGCCATGCCTTTATCAATTATAAACACATTTAAGCATATGGGCTAGGGGCTTGGTTCGACAGATCATGCCAGATTGGTAGACTGAACCAAGCATCATGTGCCTAGAACGATTGACCAGAACTTAGGATTCGGTCATCCAAAAATCCCTATTTCAGGAGACCGAATCATTTCGGTTGATCGAAATCTCCTAGAATGGAAGACCGATGAATTTTGGTCGGCCGAAGCTAGGGTTCTGGTCAAATACTGACAGGAAAACAGCATAACGAAATGCTCGTTTCAGTAAACTTCCCCCCAAGACCTAGCCAACCATTCACTGGAATTGGGACCTTTAGTGGACGCCTTTCTGACTAACCACAAAACACAACAAAATCATGTGACATCTAGGTCCGATTATCTAATTAATGTAAACCATAAAATTAATTGTAATATTTGAATATGGTTTATTAATGGATGATCTGATATTTTGGTGGCCGTGTGCTTTTCCCACAGGTGTGCCTAGCGTTGTGGTTTCCTTGGTTATGTGATTTTGGTGTTGTGTCTGTATGTGTGGGACCCAAGTTGGTCCCCAGTTAACCCAAACACAGTGCCACTATTTTACCACGTGCCATCTTCTTCTTCTTCTCTTTTCTCTCCTCATGAGCGCCTACATGCGTAGTTGGTCGACTGTACTTCGTCCCTTCCTCGCCTGAGGTGATAGGGGGCGGACAGGTCAATGGGATTGACGGAGAGGGGAGAAGATAAGAGGAGAGGAGGAGAAGAGGGTGGAGACACTCGCATCAAGGGAGAGGTGCAAGAATACAGAAGGGGAAACCAATGAAGCAAGAGAAAGAGTGAGTGAGTGAGGGGTGCGTATCGGGAAGAGGAGCCTACACACAAATCGCCAATGGGAAGCTTGTTGGAGTGCGGGTAGGTCGTCGGAAATCCCAAAGTGGTACATGACCCCTTCCTTCCCCCTTGTTTGGTAAATAAAGGATTATGAGTTAAATGGGTGAAAATCATGAAAAATGCATGCAAAATCATGGAAAAATACTGGGAATGATGGAAATGAGGTGAATGACATGCATGTGTAAAGATCATGTTAGGTTGTGTGGTTTTCATGAGTTTTTGGTAGAAAAATGGAATGCATGCTAGAGTGTACGAAATGAGTTTCTCGCCTTTATGATTTTATTTAGAATAGCATGTTTAATGGTTTTGATAATGGATTGGGGAGTTTTGAAGTAGACTTGGAGGTCTACACCCCATGTTTTATTCAAGAATTATGTGGTGTGTTTGATGGGTCCGTCGGAGGTCCTAATTTTGGCGAATGGATGGCTTGGGCTCAGGAGGTGTTTTCTAAAGATGGGCATTTCGATATGCTGAATTGGCTTCAGCATACCAATTTGTTGTCAAAATTCGACCAGAGACCTGAATTCGATAGACCAAAAATATCAGGACTTCCGTTTCAAGGAATTCCGATCGACCGAAGGTATTTCTGTCACCCAAAGTAAGGATTTTCAGACGACCAAATCCCAATTTCGGTCAATCGTTCTGATTGTCTGATGTCCAGTTCGGTATACCAATTTGATTCAGTCTGCCAAACCAGACCCCTGACTCATATGAAGAAATGTGTATGAAAAATGAAAATAGGTGGTTCAAATGGATAATGGACATGTATTAATGAGGTTTTCCTCATGTGGATGACATGGAGGAATATAGAATTCAATAAATAAAATTGAATATGGTTTTAGACGTGAGGCCCCAAAAAATGGAAATAAATTGATAAATGCTTGGTTTGATGTGATTTTTGGGCATGAGACCCAATAATGAATATGAATGCATACTTTTCTATGGTTTTGAGTTTGGGACCCAAATGAAGGGTCAGAGTTGCTTGGATGTGATTTCCAACAATGAAAAGACAATGAGTAATGACTTTGAAAAGAAAATCCAAAAGTTTTGAAAAGAAAATGATAATGTGTTCTGGAGCCACAAGGGGTTGGTGTCGACAATGTGGTAGGAGTATGAGACTCCAATGAAACCAATTATCAGATGTGATCACGGTTGCCACTACAAAACCATGAGGGGTTAGTGTCGACAAATTGGTATTGGAACCAATTGTCAGACACAACCGTGGTTACTGAGTTTTGAGACAGTGTCGACTGAGCCTGAGTGTATGAACCTAGGTGTTCGGGTCATCGATGGGATGTTAGGATAAGATGTATCCCCATACATATGAAATGAAAATGAGGCTTGTGGGGCGGGGCGGTGTCCTCCCGCACGGGAAACTGCACGATGATAGTGCAAGAATATAGGAAAAATGGTGTCCTCACCTACTACTTGTGCCTGGTCTCCTATGATCAAGGTAACACTAATAAGAAAAGTGGAAAATGAATGTGTGGTTTAGGCTAGAACCTGACTTGTTGTTTTGGCTTAAGGTTTTAGCTAGATTCTAGTAATAAATAAGGATTGTGATTTGAACTAGTTGCCAGCCAATGTATATGGTTTTGTTTTAAGCCCTGTGAGGCCTTTTGTCTTAAGTTGGATCTGGTCGAGAATGTGGATTTCTTAGAATGCATAAAAGGTTTAAAGATGCATAAATTGAGAAAAAATATGTGTTTTTGAAAAGGGCATGATTTTGGATAGAGATTCCAAATGTTTAAAAAAAAGAAAAGAAATGATGTATTGGAATGGATTTTTTAAAACCACGTTTTGTAATAATCTAGAACTGTGTTTTCTCACTGTTTTGTCGTGGTTTGTGTGTGGGGCACGTACTGGGTGACTTACATGTCACTCATCCGTGTTTTGTTTCGTTTTGTAGTGTAGGTAGAGGTGTAGTCTAGTTTCGGTACCCGAGTGGGAGCCAATAGCTGCACATTGTTCCTAGTGGATGAGCCTTAGATAATTACAGTTATTTGCTTTATGCTGTAATCATTGTAGTTGCTTGTGATACTATGATTTAGGTAGTGTACCTGGGTTCAAGGCATTACAAATCACCAAATGTAGAGTCCTAAGTCCACTACAATTTGGGACAAAAATCATTCAAATCCATTAAGCATGCTTTCTATAATAAAATCACAAAGGCATAGAGCTCATTTCATAAGCATTTTAGCATGCATAACAAAAACCCATATAAATCCATTGCAATTCATCTTAACCACAGGATCTCTATGCATTCATGTTATTCATCTTATTTCCATCATTTCTATCATTTTATCATGCGTATTAACCCATTTCTCCTAAAACAGAGTAATGGAGGAAAAGTGGGGTCGCGTACCTCTTTGAGGATTCTGTTAACCCTCCCACACTCCAACGAGCATCCACCGGCCCCTAGTGAGCTCAGGAAGTCCTTGGCCAACGACAAGATCTTTCTCCCCCTGATGGCACCACCCAGGCTCACACACAAACTTCTCTCCCTCTCCACTGGTTCCCCTTCTCCTCTCCCTTGTGCCCTCCCTCCACACCATCCCCTTCCTCTTTATCTCCTCCTCTCTACTAGCTGCCACCCTTGAATCTTGTTGACCTTGCCAGCCTTCCTCATAGCTCAATGAGGAGATAAGACAGGTAGGCTATGCATAGGGGCCACAAGTGATGAAGGAGGAAAAGAAAGGAGGGAAAACGAGAAGAAGGCTTGTGACTCATGGGAGGGGAAACTGTGCTTGTGCTGACCAGAACCAACCCAGGACCCACACGCATAGGCACAACACCAAAAACCATACAATCAAGGACCAAAATTCAGCCACACACAGAGAGAGACACACACAACAATACCAGAATATCAGATTATCCATTAAAAAACTATATTCAAATATTATAATTAATTTCATGGTTTACATTAATTAGATAATCGGGCCTAAATGTTACATAAAAGGCCTCTTAGGGTTTTCAAAGCTCGTCCCTTTAAGTAGTTGACCTAAGGGGTCTATTTAGAGAGAGTGAGGCACTAGATCTTGGAATTTAGAAAGAACTCATTTTTTTTCTCGTCACCTATATGAGTGGTGACAAGAACCATCTCGTTGCCACAACAAGTGGCGATGCTAATTAATATTCCATTTTTCCCGTGATGTGGAAAATAATGCCTAAGAAGTAATAATATGTTCCACATTAGCTAGTCGTCGATGCATGTGGCGTCGAGAAATCAAAAATCGAAATTTTAAAAATTAAGATTTCAAAATATCTTGTTACGAATCTAGTCAACAAATTAATCCTTTTAAAATAATCATTGTAATGGAAAGATATTTTCAATAAATTTCCAAATTCAAAACAAACTTAAATGTTAAGTAAATCAAATTTGAAATCCATATCTTCAATAATTACAAAGAAAAAAATCAATTACCACTATGGATATCTTTAATTTAATTTAGATTTGAAATCACCTAGATATTTCGGATTTTATTTTTCTTTTTAAATATTATCTTGAATTAAGTGTAGTTATAAGATTTAGAAATGTGATAACTTAACATAAAACCTCCTTTTTTTATAAAAATAAAGTTACATGATCTTAATTTGATGTCATCCAAATTTCTAGAATTTTCTTAATTAATTGACATTTATAAAGATTTATATGATATGTTATTGTAACCATGCCAACGACTACTCGTGCGAGGCACCTTGGATCCAAAGCTGATGATACCGTGATCTCAAGTCTATCTTCAAGAATACTGAGGGCCCTTGCAACTGGTCAAATAAATCATCTACTCTGGGTAGCAGTTACTTGTTCTTTATAATGATCGGATTCAACATTCAATAATCTATGCATAATTGGAGTGAACCATTCTTCTTCTTAACAAATAGTACTAGTGCTCCCTACAGTGATACAATTGGAACGATGAATCCCTTGTCTAATAACTCTTGCAGCTGGTTCCAGAGCTCTCTCAACTCAATAGGTGTCATCTTGTATGAGGTCTTCGAGATAGGACCTGATCCAAGCACAAGATCAATCAGAAATTCCACTTCCCTCTACGGTGGCATACTGGGTAAATCCTTTGGAAAGACATCAGGTTACTCTTGCACGATCAATATGTCTTGTACCCCCTACATTGGTGAAGAGGAGACTATTACACAGGCAAGGTAGCCTACACTGTCCTTTACTAGATGGCGGTAGGCCTTGAGTGTTGATATCACTTTCCTTGGCTCGCCTGATCTGGTTCCTTGTACCATACACCGTCCTTGACCTGGACATTTTGCTAATACTCTCTTCTTTGCATAGTCTATTACTATTGAATGGTGTGCCAACCAATCCATTCCTAGTATGACATCATATTCTTGCATGTCTATCACAATCAAACTAGCCTTAAAATCCTTGTCGTCTAGCTTGACATCCACTGATCGAAGGTACCTCCATGCTAAACTGTGCTCTCCCAAAGGGGTTACTATATCAAGGTAGAAAGCTAACATAGCCAGCCTTTCTCTAAGCTTGGCCACAAATGACTTAGAGATAAAGGAGAATGAGCACCCTAAGTCGAATAAAACTCCGACCATACGATTAGCTACAAAGAAAGAACCTAATAACATACATCATAACCATAGTCATTACTACTGAAACAGTTATGGTTACAATACTACATTAAAGGTTCTTATTATATTAACATCAGTACTCCTTACCCTCTATGATGTCTCCTGAGGAACCAATATCTAGAGTAGAGATGGAAAACACCCTTCCCTTGGTCGGCAAGTGGGGTGTATCTCCAACTACCTTTGGAGGATCAGGGCAGCTCTTCTGGAAGTGTCTGGTCTTTCTGTAGTTGTAGCACTTTATATTGTCCATATTCAACTTCAGGCATGTACACTGTGCTGCCATATGTTTCGATCGACCACAGTTGAAGCAAGTCCTTCTCTCTAGGCCACTATTTGACCCAACTTGGTTTTATCCAGCACCCCTAGTAACACTAAGCCCCATTGTTGCAGGGTCGGAGCATTACTTCCTCTTCTTCCCATAGCTCCTAGAACTTCCGACACTTGCCAACTTAGAATTTGAAGGTCAAGGAGCGAACATCTTCCCTTTACCCTTGGGGTACTCTTCCAAGAATAGTTGATGCTTATCCTCATATCGAGCTACTAGCTCTATTGTGTCGATCATGGTTTGGCACTGGAAACCAAGGACCTTTGATCTAATGGCTGGATTCAATCCTTCTACAAATCTCTTGACTTTGTGATTCTTCGTGTCAAAGGTCTGCGAGAACTACTCCAATCGAGAAAGGTGGCCTCATATTTTGCCACGAATATGCTTCTGTGCTTCAAATTCCCAAATTCCCTATCTAGTCTATCCCTTTCATATTCTAGAAAATATTTCTCATAGGATACTTCTTGAAACTCCTCCTAGGAAATCATCAGCCGGTCAGTGTTAGGGAACTTTGTCTGATGCGTGGCCCTTCACCATCGGTCAGTGTCGTCTTTGAGCTATCATGTTGCGAGTTGTATCCACTTTTCTGCTGGGCATTCCATTCCCTATAGTATTTTCTCCACCTCTAGGAACCATGCCTCGCACTCCTCTGGCTTGCCATGGCCATCAAAAGTTGGTACACTCAACTAGTGGAACTATAAAATTCAGGGATCCCCCTTGGCCACATCCTTGTTGCCTCCTCTAAGGGATTGAACGATCTCTCGCATCATCTCTCTGAACTCTTGTTGCATGCCTCTCCAAGCGCTCCCCTCCTTTATACCAAAATCAAATGCAGGAGTCCTGCCCCTACGACGACCTCTACCTCCCGCGACATCTCGCTACTATCACAAAACAAAATACAGGTAAGGTGCAATACTATTCTTATACAATTTTACAAAGCCACTAACTAGATACAATTAAGCTAATGTACATAATGAAACTAAGCTCTGATACCATTCTGTAACACCCCGTTATGTCACAAATCAACATCAGTACTACCCATTTAACTAATTAACAAAATTAAACTAAAATAAAGTAAATAAATAACTAAACAACTACCCAAAACCTCGTATGCAAGAATGACTCCTCAATGTGTACCACGACTGGATTGCATCTAGATCCACACCTAAAAACTAAAACAAAAAATGCGTGAGTGACCTCATGTCACCCAGCACATGCCTACCAAAACCATGACAGAAATCACAAAAAATTATGGCAATATGGAAAGATCGAAACACAATAGGAATCATCGTGTAAACATGCCTTTCCAAATATTTCTTTTCATTTTTCTTTAAAATTTCCGTGCATTTTACAAATCATATTCATGTATTTCAGGAAATGAAACCACAACTAGAATCCAACCTAAAACAGCATACAACTCAGTCATATTCAAACCTTGGAAGGAAACTAGCTAAAAAACCATAGAACTAAAACCTGCCTAAAACCATAGAACCAAATGCCAGTTCTAACTCAACTCAAGCACACACAGTCTGACTAAAATCCTTTGTGTCACCTTGACCAAAGCTTACCGACCCAGCCATAAGTAGTTTACAAGGCACTAACCCCCATCCTACTGCACTACTGCAATGAACCACCCTACGTAGGAGTCCACCTGCCTCAGTCCTGTAGGCCTCACAGTACCATGACCCCACAGGTCACACAAACATGTATGGGGTGCATCCTCAAGATGTCGCTTGGTGCCCGAACACCTAGGGACTCACAACCCTAGGCCCTACCAGTACTGGGTATAGAGGGTGAACCGATCTCTTTCACTTGGGCTTTACAATATCTTAAAGAGCCACAGCCTTTTTTACCCATGCTCATCACTGGCGACCACATCGTAGGGTACATATCGATTTAAAAAAGGCCTAATACCTTAAATCAGCTACGACCCTACCATCACGCAGATCTGACCAATAACCACAGAAAAATCCTTTTCAAAAGCATGCATCTCTTTTCAAAATTATTTTGAAAACACTTTTCCCATTATAGAGATACTTCCAAATTCAAAGCCAATTTTGAGAATATTATTGGCATAAATCTTAAGGATTTTCTTAAAATTGTTATACTTGCCCTATCGCACCGTCTACCTGAAGTTGTCGGTGGCATGGGGGGGGGGGCCTCCCTCCTCTTTGGCATCCATTAATGGAGAACAAGAGGTGAGGGAGAAAAAGAAGGAGAGGGAGGGAGAGAGAGGAGTCATAGGAGAAAGAGGAGGCACTGTCGGAGGTCAATGGAGCTTACTGGAGATTACGTTACCAGGGAAGAAAAGAACACTGGCGAATCAGAAACTCGTATGCATCCTACCCTCTTTTATTCCCTGTTTTCATAAAAAAAATCTTAGTATTCATGTAAATTAGCATGTAATGGTCTGTGTTAGAAATCTACGATGAATCTTTATGAATCCAGTGTTTTTAAGAGAATTTTTGATGGTTTCCGATGAACTTTTCTGCTTTTGAGCTTTTATGTAAAATGTCTAGCACAACTCATTGGTGAGGTCAATGAGCATGAGTCCTAGGCGTGAATTGAAAGTTTCAGGAAGTGCGAAACAATGGCACGGGGAACTTGCAAATGTTCCCAGTGCAACTGACCGGCGTGAGTTGCACAGGTCAGTAACCCAACCCTATTTTCTGAGTTTAAATATAAATGCTTGTATGTCATGGGATCATGTAGGTGACATAGGTGACGCAGGTAGTAGTCAGCACAGTCATGGCAGCTATAGGCGTAGAGCAACAGTTACTGTGATTTCACTACGCAATACTGTTTCTCTACAACGCGTTGGGTGTTCTTACTGGTAACACTTGCTTATGGTATTTTCCGATGGCCCACGCTGAGAGCATTTACCTAGAATACCTGTCTGGAATATTCACCTAGACTACTCTGAACTACATTAATCAGACCACAACCCAATTTGGAAGAAACATCATACAAATATCACAAGATTACACATCCACCAACATCATCCATTAATGATTACATCGAGGATTACATGACACATTCTTAACTACGTCCTTACTAAATTCCAAGATGTTTTTTCTTATCAATTGCCCAAAAGTTGCGAAGACATTGCGAGGACTTTTCCTCTGAATGTCCTCGCCAATCTAGTTGTTTTTTTATATTCTTGCAAAATTAGTGAAGACATAGTGAGGTAAAGTCCTCGCAATGTCCTTGCAATTTCTGACAAAATGATTATATTTTCATAACTTCAAAGAGGACATAGCAAGCGCTAATTAGCTAGGAAGTAGCAATCATATGGAAAGGAGATCTTTCCTTGCTATGTCCTCACAAAAACAGTCGCGTGCACATTACAAGGAATTATCTTCGCAAATTCGTTTTAGCATCGAATGTTGTAACGAGGACAAGTTATCCTCGCTATGTCCTCATAAAACCTAATATCGAGGACATTGCAACGAATTCGTTTTTCTTATAGTGGAGGACATAAATTCTTGTAAAGTCCTTGCAAAATTGTTTGTGTGTATATAGCAAGGAAGTATCCTTGCAAACTTGATTTGGCGAAGATCCTTATTACAAAAAAAGGTGTCTTCGCAATGTCCTCGTAAAAGCTTTTAGCTAAGGTCTTGTGAGGACATTTTGAGGGCAGTCGTCGTCGTAATTCCAAGTTTTTCTAGTAATGAGACTAGGTTCGGTCTTAGATGATCCAACGAAGAAAGATGTTATGGACTCTCATTATTCTCAATCACTATCATCGATCCAATTGCAACACTACTAGTCATTTCTACACACAGACAACGATCGATGCTAGACATGATGAATTAAAGAGAATACAAAGAAGATTTGGAGCAAAACGTCCTCAATTGAGCCCGATTTAAAAAAAAAAACCCAAGATTGGGGAAGAACATTAAGAACCCTAGGAATTGCTCCAAAGCTCTAATATCATGAAGAAATTGTGAGCTGGAGAGAAAAATGGAATGCTATGTATTGATTGATCAAAAATTTTACAATGCACTAATGTATATACCTCCAAGTGCTCAAGTTACATTAGCTATAGTTATAATTGTCACAACTAACTACCTAATTAATAACTAATTAATCAACTAATTTCAACACTAAACAACACAAGTAGCTAAGTTGTCAAGAGAAGTGGGTTTCACATTTTCCTTTCAAGTTTGAATTCTACTAGAGAAATCTAAGGGTCCATTTGGTAACGATTATTAGAATCAGTTTATGAAAAAAGCATTTATTCCTAAAAAACTGAACCAAACAGTTTTTTTTTTAGCTAGATTATTTCAATACGTTAGGTTTTTGTTTGTGCATAAAAACTTTCAAATAAGTTAATTATAAAAAACTATAAAGACTAACTTTTTTAAAAACACTACTTATAAGAATAATCTATTTTTTCATAAACGTTACCAAATACTACCTAAGACTCCTCCCCAACAAATGCACTACCTTGTCTCAAACCATCGTGAGTTTTCTAATTAAAAGATTCTAGCAAAAGTGCTTCAAACGTAAGGTTGAATTTGTTGTCCATTTCGTGATAATGGCAACTTGTACACCACAGGACGTGTTCAAGATAATGTTATCCTGATAGCAAATTCCAATAATCATCTTTTGATGGTTAGTCGATTATAAAAATAGATATGAATAATAAGCTTTTTGTCATCGTTATCATGTTGAGAACTTAAACCATCAAAATCAACACCTCGAAGAGATAGTTAATAGTAATGACCCGCTTGGTTCGGATTGTGGTGGTTAATGGAGATTTTGCTCCTTTCTTCTTTTTTTTGATACACCTTCCATTACAAATTTTCAACTGAATTTTACAATAGAAAGATAATCTAGATTAATGTACACGGATCAACGTATTACACGGATCTCGCATGGTCTTGGAGATGAATATAATAAACGTCAAACCAAATCAAATTGATTTTCACACATGCATCCCAATCAAAAACTGCCATAACAAGTTGAAACCTCAAGGACTGCGAACCCGAATAGCAGCCAAATCAATCAATGGTGTTTCGCATGTCCTTTTACTTTAGGAGTGCATACGATATCGAAAGATCTCTCCCTCCAGACCCGGCCGCGAGACTCACGAGGCATGCAACTTGCAAGATGTATATACATCAACATATATGTATGGATCATCTCATCTTGATGCAGTAGTTATTCAGCCACGTAACAATCAAGTCGTGAACACGCCTGCCGCCTATTCTACCGATGGCTGTGGTTGCACCACGTGATGTTGGACTTGCACAATGGCCAACGTGAACTGCGATGGAATTCCTGCAAACGCTAGACTTTTGATCATGTGGCTATTTCTTCATGTTCCTGTCTGTAGGAACATGGCCATGACAATGGCAAACTTCTCTTTCAGCACAGATGTGGTGGAGATATCATGTCGGTCGCCGATTGTCAACTCCCTGGCTTGCCTGCTGGAGATCGAGGTATTAGCCATAATAATCACATTTATCTTAATCATCATAGGATAATAATGAATTAGTTATTAATCTTTCTTGAGTCCTTTAGAACTCTCTAGAGAGATTTCCTTTGTAACTAACTTCTTCCCTCTCCTATATAAAGACGGTACTTGTATCATTCTCTACAACATATACAATAGAAACTAATGAAGAGCTTTCGTTCCTCTTGCATGACATTGTTCATTCAGTATGATATCAGAGCAATGAATGACATACATCTGTAACCTTTTTGGTCCTTTCCTTTCTGTTTCATCCTCTCATCTGTGCGTCTTCCTATCTGCTCTTTCCTTCTATCATGGTCACCCAAAACAATTCTTCCCTTACATCACCAGTGAACCCATCTCTTTCTTCTCCCACCCCAACTTTTCCCACCTCATACTTTCTGAGTCTCATTCTGATCAAGCTTGATCAGAGCAACTATCTTCTGTGGAGAGCCTAGTTTTCGGCGATGCTACGTGGCTACAATCTTTTTGGATTCGTCAATGGGTCTCTCCCAACTCGCACCTCTGTGTTGGCTTCCGCTCCTCCATCCCCAATATCATCCTCCTTTACGTCCTCCCCTAACTGTGCCCTCACCATTCAACAATGGGAGCAACAAGATAATCTCATTCTTCTGGTGGCTGCTGGCATCCATTTCTGGATCCATTCTTCCAGATGTTTCTGCTCAAACTACCTCTCATGGCGTTTGGACTAGTCTACATCAAATGTTTTCCTCCAAGTCTGCTACTCAAATCCTTCAACTTTGTTTTGAACTTCAAAATATGCAAAAGGGGGATAAGACAATGGGTGACTATCTCAACCATTCCATTTCTATCTCTGATGCTCTATCTGCCTCTAGTGAAGCCTTATTTGATCAGGAACTGTGCCTCTTTATTCACAACGGTCTTGGCCATGCCTATGAATTTCTTGTCATCTCCATTACAACGTGTGTCGACAATCTCACTTTATCTAATCAACAAGGTCTTCTCTTCAACCATGAGAGTCATCTGCAACATCTACACCATCTTGATGATCCTCAGGTTGCTCATCTAGCTCGCCAAAGTCCATCTCAATCTTGCAATGACAAATCCAATAGGTCTAGTTCTAGAGGCACACACCCTTCTTAGGGTGGTGGTTGCAGTGTCAATTCTAGAGGAGGCAAGGGTGGCAGTCGTGGTCATGGACATCACAGCTCTTCTTCGATCTGTAAGATCTACTATTGGGCTAGCCACATGGCTCTCAATTGTTTCAAACACCTTAATTCACATCAATTTCCGACCACTTATCATCCTCTGCAGCATCCTCATGCTCATGTCGCCACCACCTCTCCATCACCACCGGTGTACAACACCTGGTATCCTGATACTAGGGCCTTAACACACCTGACGAACAATCTCAACAACTTATCTCTCTCCACGCCATATCATGGCACTGACACTTTAACCATCGGTAATGGTATGGGTCTCGTTATTTCTCATCTTGACTCTAATTCTCTTCATTCCAACCACAAGACTTATTCTATGAACAACATACATGTTATTCCACATTTGCATAAAAACCTTCTCTCAATTCGTCAATTCTACAAAGACAATGATGTTTACTTCATCTTCTTTGCCACTCACTTCCTCATCAAGGATCTGAAGTCTCACCAGATCGTATATCAAGGGCAGGTTAAGGATGGACTCTTTGCTCTTCCAATAAGGAGTGATGCACCTCCATCAGTCAGTTTATATGCTCTTCTAGGAGAATGTACTACTTCTGCCATCTGGTATGAGCGATTGGGTCACCCAAATACTCAGATGACGTGCACTGTGCTCTAGTGTCATCACCTGCCTTGCACCTCTACTTTTCTTTCAACATGTGCTTCTTGCTGTCTTGGCAAAGCCCACTCTTTGGTGCAATTCACTTTGACCACCAAGTATACTCAGCCTCTAGAGCTTATTTTCATAGATCTTTGGGGACCTTCTCCTATCATCTCTCCTAAATGTTATCAATATTACATAACCTTTGTGGATGCTTTTTCCAAATACACCTGGTTGTACCCACAAAGATGTAAATCTAAAGCTCTTCATGTATTCAAACTCTTTAAGAACATAGTAGAAAGGCAATTTCATAAACCCATTTTGTCTCTTTCAAATTGAGGGTGGTGGAGAGTTCACAGTCTTTACAAAATTTCATCAGCATCATGGCATCATTCACAAACTCTCCTGCACTCACCCTCATTCTTCTAATGGAATGGTTGAACGCCATCATTATCACATTGTCGACTCTAGTCTCACTCTCCTTGCTCGTGCTAATCTCCCTCGGCATTTCTGGCCTGATGACTGATGCGTTTGCCACCACTATCTATCTTCTCAACTGTATACCAACCAAAGCTCTTCATCTTTAGTCACCTTATGATAAATTACGTAAGGCCTTGTCGGATTATCTGATGCTAAGGGTGTTCGACTGCACTTGCTATCTAAATCTCAAACTCTACAATAAGCACAAATTCGACTTCTGCTTCAAACCGTGCATCTTCCTTGGCAACGCCTCCAATCACCATGGATACAGATGCTATGAACCCTCAACTTATCACATCTTCATCTCTAGAGACATCATTTTTCATGAAAATGATTTTTCTCTCAGTGATATGCTTTCCACTCTACCATCCTCTTCCACTTCTTCAACTCCCTCAATATTGGGCCAACTCCTTTTCATTTAACGAGCCCATCAACATACAACACCCGAACTAAGCCTCTTACTATTCCATCGTCTTCTTCCTTGCCTATCAATACTGTTCAACCTTTAGCTTCTCCCACCACCAACTCTGCTCAATCTTCAGTTCCTCCACCTCCTTCATCTCCTACTGCTCGCCACCCCATGGTCACGAGAGCTTTTGTTGGCATAAGGAAACCTAATCCCAAGTATGCTCTCTATGCCAGTCCATGTACTTTTGATCTTACACCCTATTCTGCTGCTCATTGGGATCCCAACTGGAGGGCTGCCATGGATGATGAGTATAATGCCTTAATATAGAATGGCATGAGGAAACTTGTTCCACCATCATCAGATCAATGTGTCATCGGCTACAAATGAATCTTTAGGATCAAGGAACGTGTTGATGGGTCCATCGAGCGTTACAAAGTTTGACTTGTTGCCAAGGGATTTCATCAATAGTTTAGCATTAATTATGAAGACACCTTCAATCCAGTAATCAAACCTGCCTCCATCAGAACTGTTCTAGCCTATGCATATTCAAAACAATAGCCTTATCATCAATTGGATATCAGCAATGCCTTCCTTCATGGATTACTCACTGAAGATGTCTACATGACCCAACCGCCTAGCTATGCTGGTCATCATTGTCCTGAGCACGTGTGTCTTCTTCAAAAATCTCTATATGGACTAAATTAGGCACCATATGTTTGGTTTAATAGGCATTGGGATCATCTACTGACTCATGGCTTTGTGACCTCTAAATTAGACACATCCCTCTTCATTCGGCATCAAGCCTCCACTACAGTGCTATTCCATGTGTACATCGATGATATAATCATCACTAGATCGACCACTGCTACGATTAATGACATTATTCATGGCCTTAAAAAGGTTTTCGTAGTTCGTGACCTTGGCCCTCTCCATTACTTTCTCGGGGTGGAGGTCACACTAACTACTATTGGTCTTCATCTTTCTCAAGCTAGGTAGATATCAAGACATGTCCTTCTCCCATGGCGTTTGGCTCCAACTTTCTCGAATGATTGGGACTCCCCTCTCTAATCCTACGACCTTCCACAGCATTGTAGGGTCTCTCCAATATCTCTCTGTAGAAACCCCGATTTTGAGGTAACTCAGAGATGAGTATCCTTATGTTGCTTTGGATGTGATCAGTCCTTGAACCGAGCCCCAAACCCATTAGCCAGAGCACCAATCAGACATTTGTGAGCTGGGTGGGCGCACCAAGGTGGCTCACCAATCAAGCGCCCAGCTGCGGCTGCTGACCTTCCATCTTCCGAGCTGTTACCCTTGCAAACGAATGTGCCAACGAATATTCGAGGCTTTTCGTTTGCAAGACCCTTTGTTTCTCTTGAGTAACCTATCCTTAGATCCCTATAAAAGGACC
>JAMKQA010070120.1:0-15849 GCA_024699735.1 Posidonia australis | reverse complement strand
AGTAGTTAAGCTTGATTATACTTGTTAAATAATATCCTTTGTATGCAATTTTCATTAATCTCTGAAAAGTAGTCAAAGTAATTAAAAAGTGTTAATTCTCTATTCACCCCCCTCTAGAGGAGCTATTTCGATCCTACAATTTCCACGGCAGGGAGGTTTGCAAAGGGGGCCAGTAGGATCCGAGGGATGGCTGGCGGGAGGTGGCGTTAAAGGGAGGCGTGGAGCACGGTCGAGAAGAGGAGAAACCAGAGAGAGAGTGAGTGCAGAGGTTGGGAGCGAGCTGCAAGCTGGTGGAAATCGTGCCAGCGCGGGGGAAGGCTGGTGTTGTGCATCGCCGAAGCTTGAGGGCATGCGAGGCTTGTTGAAGCTAGGTACGTGTCTCCCCTCCTCCTTCCTTTTCTAGTTAAGGCGTGTTGACGATTAGGGTTAGATCATGAATAATGAAGTAGAAATCATGCAAAAAAATAGGGATAATGTTGTGAATGAGATGAATAATGTGTTTGTGAAGATATCATGCTTATTCATGGATGTTTCGTGGGATTTCTTGGGTGTTCTTGACGCATGCTACAGTGATTTCACATGAGTCTTATGTCTTTGTGAATTTCTATAGAACAACATGCTTAATGGTTTTATGTTTGGATTGAGGGTTTTGAATTAGACTTGGAGGTCTACACTCCATGTTTTACTTGTAATTTTTGTGGTGATTTACAGGGGTCCACTCCTTACTTCCACTTTGGGGAGAAGAGACGATGATGGCCGGGGAGGTTTCCTGCAATCGCAGAAAATGGTATGCCAAACTGGGTTCGGTATGCCGAAATGCTCCTAGGTGGGTTCCCTAGACCACTGATTCAGATGACCGAGGGAAATTCGGTCATCCGAATCAGGGGATTTCGGACGACCGGATGATTTCGGTCAACCGTTCTAGCAGGGAACTGATAAATTGACAGGGATTCGGAATACTGAAATATTTCGATCGACTGAACCACGGATTTTCGGTCTACCGAGACTGTTTTCGGTACGTCAAATCAAGATCCAGGGCTATATTGAGAAATATCTTGAAATGTTAATAAATTTAGATAAATGCATGATAATTGTATGAGATGCATAGAAATGATTTATGGATTGTTGCATGCAAACATGTTTTTTAATGATGTTTTCCATGAATTGTGAAACATGATTTATGTGGGATAAATGTGGACCCATGTGAGGGGTGAATGCAAGGTACAATGACCATGAATGAATGATTGGGTTTTTGAGAACCATAGATGAAAATGTGACGCATAATGTGTGAGATTTATAAAGAATTTTATGAATGAAAAAAGGTTTTGCCAAATGTTTTGAAAAGAGAAACTACATGTGGTTTTAAAGAAATTTCTGAGAATTGTAGGAACCACAATTAGACCAGGACTTGCCGATAGGGGTAGTGAGACCTCTAGAGATGTCGGGGACGTGTCCTTGGTTGTGGTTGTTGAGTTTGCGGTCCAGGGTAGGAGCCTCCAAACTGTGGTGGTACTATAGGACCTAGTGTATGGTAGACCTGGACTACCCTTAGTGCCGATGCTAGTCGGGTCTGGGGTTAGAGTCCCCAGGTGCTCGGGCACTAGGGCGTCGTGAGGACGCACTCCGTGCTTATACCAGTGAGGGTACATTTGAGGCTGCGGTCGGGGCTGTTGAACTCCAACGTAGGATGGTTCACTGTGGCACTACAGTGTGGGTGTGGTGACATGGAATTCTCACCAGCTGCTTGTGGCCAGGTCAATCGCCTGTGGCTAGGGTGATGCGACCAGTTTTGAAATAAGAATTGTGGATTTGTGTTGGACTAGTTTCTAGTCCTGATTTGTGATGAATTGTGTTAATGGATTAAATGATGCTTTGGGCTGGGAAATTAGATCTAATGGTTTTCTTTTCCTGAGTTGTGCATAAAGACCTATTAATGATCATAAGGTTTTGAAAGAAAAAGAAAAGAAAGTTTTGATATGGCATCCTTTTCGAAGTCTTTTCTAACCGCATGTGTTGGTTTTGGTGATTGTGGTTTTCTCGAGATTTTTTGGCAAATGTTTTGCAAGTTTTGCCGCCATCTTGGGCACGTACTGGGTGACATTCTTGTCACTCACGCGTGTTTTCCTTCTTCCCTTGTTTCAGGTGCTCAGGAGTAGGTGCAGTCTAGTTTGCTGCATCATTTTTGAGCCACTTTTGCCGCACACAGGTTTAGGTGTTTAGTTTTATTTATTTAATTCTGTTATTTAGATTCTTTTAGCTGCATTTGGGTAGTTCCTGTACTGTTGTGTAGCACAGGGGTGTTAAATTGAGCCAGATACTTCTAACCTTAAAAGTGTAGAGAAAATTGTTGAGTGGAAAGACAAGGATCAACTGACACATTGTTGTATACTATCAACAGTATCTAATGTGTTGTTTGATGTATACAGTAACTCCTCCTCCTTAACAGCAAAGGCGCTTTAGGGTGCTCTAGATCGAAAATATAATACTGAGGATCAAGGTTTGGAGAAGTATTCTATTTTCAAGTTTTTGAAGTATCAGATGGCTGAGGGTAAGTCGATGACTGAATAGGCTCATGAATTTTTATTCCTACGTCATGGCCTTCAAAAGGCAGACATAAAGCTTCTTGAAAAATTTATTGTTATGTTAATTATTGAGAAATTTCCAAAGTCTTGAGAGAAGTGCAGTTTAGATCTCAAGCATAAGAAGAGAAATATGACACTTGATGATCTTATGATTGACATAACAATAGAGGAAGAAAATAGGAGTTAGAAAATTGTGATGCCTATGGAAAGCAATGCCTAGATCAATGTGGCAATTAGTAACAAGCCAAGTAAACATAAAAAAGGAAAATCAAAAACAAAAATTAAAGCAAAGATCAAGATTCAGAAAAAACCTAGGAACAAACCATGCTGGATTTGTGATCAAGTTGGGCATTAGGTAAAGGAATGTCTGTCCAAGAAAGTGAAGTTACCTAGAGCCACGATGGAGTGTTGGTCAATATGATGACCTCTGCTCTTAAAAACAATGAAAGGTATCTTACTGTAAAACTTAAACTCTTCACTATTTACGAAACACATTATTAGATTGTAGATACTAGTGCTAATGTATATGTTTGCACTAGCAAGTCTTTGTTTATATCTTATTAGCCTATCAATGGGAGCATAGTGATGCTTTGGGACCTAACGACTGTAGATGTGAAAGGCGAGTCATGTGAAATTGAAGTTTTCTTCTAGAAAGGTTTTAGCTTTACACAATGTTAGACATGATCATACGAAACACTGAAACATCCTGAATGGTCTTATATTAGTTAGAGAGGGTTTTTAGTTAAATTGTAAATGTAATAAAATTATTGTTTTGCATTTAAGTACTTGTGTTTTCTATGGAAAAGGTTATTTATGTAATGTTGAAGATTTGTTTAAACTTCATGTTGAACATGTTAATAATGCATGTGTGAGTGGTGATAATGTTCATTTTGACATTTATAGTATTGATTTTAAGATATTTTGTATGAACGTTTAGGACATGCTAATTTTGATTCCCTAAAAAGAATGATAAATTTGAATCTTATTCCTAAGGTTGTCATTAATAGAAAACATAAGTTTGAAATATGTGTGTAGGCTAAACAACCTAGGAGACGTTGCCATATGGTTGATAGAAAATCAAATATACTTGATTTAGTACATACAGATGTTTGTGAATTTAATGGCATAATAAATAAGGATATTAAGAAATATTTCAGCACATTTATTGATGATTGTAGTAGATACTGTTATGTTTATTTACTGAGAAGTAAAGATGAGGCTCTTAATAAATTTTCAATTTATAAAAGTAAAGTTGAAATTCAAACTGGCAAGGTACTTAAAAGATTAAGGTCTGATAGAGGTAGAGAATATACGTTTAACATGTTTCAATAATATTATTCAAGTATCGGTATTGTACATGCGATGACAGCTCCTTATTCACCACAGTCTAATGGGATAGCAAAATAGAAAAATAGAACCTTAACAGATATGATAAATGTTCTACTGTAAGGCTCTGGTTTACTTACTTAGATGTGGGGTGAAGCTTTAAATATAACTTGCCATATTTTGAATAGAGTTCTCCATAAGTATAAAGAAAGTAGTCCGTTTGAACTTTGGAGAGGTCACAAGACAAATCTCAAATATCTTAAAGTGTGGGAGTGTCTTGCAAAAGTACTGATCGTAGAACACAAGAGAAAGAAATTAGGATAAAAAACAATAGATGCTATATTTTTGGGCTATGTGGAAATTAGCTATGCCTATAGATTCTTAGTCATAAGATCTAATATTTCAAGCATAGATGTTAATGCTATAGTAGAATTTCATGATGTAACATTCATTGAGAATGTGTTTTCCCTGAAATAGGTGATCTCTAAAGTGTTTCCTCTATAGATCTTACCCTTACTACTGGTTCCATTTGCGATTATATGGTAAGGATGACAAATGTGGAGGTTGAACCTAATAGTGTTATTTCTAAACTAGATTAGTCTGTGGAAATAACTGAGCCTAGGAGAAGTAAGAGAGCTAGGATATTTAAAGATCTTAGAAGTGACTTTGTTACTTTCAACATTGATGATGATCCTATAACTTTCCAATAAGTTATGGTTTCATCAGAAGCAAAGTTTTGAAAGGAGTCTGTCAATAGTGAAATTAAATCAATTATCTCTAATGGAACATGAGAATTGGTTAATTTACCTCTTGGGTGTACAATTGTTGGGTGTAAATGGATATTTAAGAAGAAACTGAATCCAAATGGAAAAATCAATAAGTATAATGCCAGATTGGATGCCAAGGAGTTTACACAACGAGAGGGAATATACTATTTTGATATCTATACACCTGTTTCCCGTATGACTATGATTAGAGTGCTTGTTACATTAGCATCTACATATGATATCGTCATACATCAAAAGGATGTAAAAGTTACATTTCTGCATAGCAATCTCCAAGAAGAGATTCATATGGATCAGCTAGAAGGTTTTGTAGTTCGAGGGAATAAAAGAAAGATGTGTAAACTTGTAAAGTCCTTTTATGAACTGAAACAAACCCCTAAACAGTGGCATAGAAAGTTTAATCAAATTATACTATCTTTTGGCTTTAGTGTTAATGAATTTGATAAGTGTGTTTATTGCAAAAGTGTCCATAATGAATACATTGTTCTATGCCTATATGTGGATGATATACTATTGTTTGAATCTAACTTGAATATTATTAATGAGATAAATCATTCTTATGTAGCAAGTTTGAAATGAAGGATATAGGTGTTGCTGCTAGGACTTAAAATCACTAGGTCAGTTGATAGTATAATTTTCTCTTAGTCTCATTATATTGAAAAAAACGTTAGAGAGATTTGGCTATACTATATGCATGTAAACCTATGAAAACCCTATATGATTCTTCGAAACCTCTGTACAAGAATGAAAGTGGAATTCCTATGTCTCAATTAAGATATTCATAGATCATTGGTAGTTTGATGTATCATGCAAATTACATAAGACCAGATATTTCATTTGCGAAGTGCAAGTTAAGAAGATACACAAGCTGTCCAAATAGAACCTATTGGGAGGCCTTGGATAGAGTACTTAGGTACTTAAAGAAAATAATTTCCCTTGGGTTGCGTTATGGAAAACACCTTTCTGTCCCAGAATGATATAGTGATGCTAGTTGAATAGCTAAAAACTCTAGAAGTAATGGGATTTCAAGATATGTATATACCTTAGGTGGCAGCTTTGTCACCTGAAGGTCTAAGAAAAAGATCATTCTGTCTTAATTTACATTTGAGGCAAAGTAATGTACTTTGGATGAAACTGGGATTGAAGTTGAATGGCTAAAGGGACTTATGTCTGGTTTACCTATGATAAAGAAGCATCCTTCTGTAATCTCAGTACATTATGATAGCATGATAACGATTGCTAAAATCAATAGTTTTAAGTACAATCAAAAGCAAAGGAGACACATTCAAGTAAAACTAAAGTCTGTAAGGGAACTTGTGTCTTTAATGGTACCAAAGATAACATGGCTAATCCTCTAAGTGTTTAACTTTAGCCTTAGTTCAAAAATTCAAGCTAAAGATGGGACTGAAACCCACTAGGGATTCATAGGCAGCAATAACCGAACTTAACTAAATGGAGATCTCACAAAGTAGGTTTAATGTGGTAGTAACAAGTTGTTTTGTGAATATGTGTGACAGCTCAAATATATAGTTATACTTGTGTCTATGAGTGTTTGTCTTCTATAAGCCTAGAGATGTCATGACTAAGTTAGTAAGAGAATAATCTTTGAATGGGATCAAGTCTTATGTCAGAATGCTAATAGTACATCCTTAGAGATACATAACTAAATGATTGACATTATGAAACCACAATAGAGGAATTGGGTTGTTTCTTAAAGTCAATCATGATTTAGGATATAGACACATGACCATTAATAGATCAAATTTAAAAATCATCACCATAGCCTTTGTCATGTTGTTTACCAATAGGCATTTTCATACCAAAGATTCAGGTTTAAGATGTAAGTTTATCTAGTTCACATTAAGGTAATATTGGCTAACTTAGGCAACCGTTCAAATTGAAAAGTACCATTACTGAAAACATGACATGGATAGCTGATTCCAGATAACACATTACACTTTAGACTTTGTGGGGGATTGTTAAACATTTAATTAATCAGGTTTAAGTTGGGTTTAATGGGGTCCAAGACATTTGATTAAATAATGCTCATGTTAAACCCATTACATTGCATTTATTTATAAGGATTGAATGTCTAGTAGTAAGTCTAAAAGTGAAGTCTAAGAGAGGGAACATTTTGGAGGGTAATTTTGTGCATGTATGTGGGACTTTAGTTCTACATTGGTGAAGTGTAAAAACTTAGATGACTCTATTTCCAAATAGTTCTAGAATAAGTGTTCATAAGAACTTGGACTTGGCATGCATGACCACACATGTGCGTGCACATGCATGTTGGGCTCAGGCTTCGAGCTTTTAGACATAAGGAAATAGTCTCTGGTCTTTGGGTACTTTTTGCACAAAAGTACATTGGTCAATTAAGTTTAATTAAGGCCTTAATTAATTACAATTAGGCCTGTCAAAACTAGTCCTCCAACAGACATGTAGAAAGAGTTAGACAAGTATATGAGACGAGGAGGGCGACGGTTTTGACTAGATTTTTCCTTTCTCTCTTGTACTTTCTCCTTCTATCTCTTCTCCTCTCTGACGACTCTATGCCCTAGAACTATGACTCTCTATGACTGATGTGCTACTTCATTTAGAGGCGACTAAGGTGTGATCGCTGTGTAGACGAGAACCTGGTACGTTCTCTATCTACTGGATCGTTTTATTTTGAGAAGAGAAGTGTGGAACTTTGTGTATCGACATAAGAGTTGCTATTTTCTCTAAGGCAAGTCCTTCGGGACAACTCAATTAGATAAGATTTAACCTTATCTTTGTATTTTGTTTCTATTCCTTACATTGTTTGTTCATGGTTTTTCTTAGATCGTATAGCATGGCTGTAATTGACATGTTAATTAACACAATCAATATATTTATACATACAGCTTCATGTTTTATTCTAACAATTTGTCACTTAGCCTATTATTCATATGAAGTCCATATTATATACACATACTAATTATAATTTGTTGAAGAAAATTAGAAAAGAAATCCAAAGTATAGATGTTAAAGTCTACTTTGAAACATCGTGGAATTATTATTACATTAGTTTATAACAGTTATTTAATTATTATTTATGTAGTGTTTGCAAGTGATATGTTTTAATTTGAATTATATGTAAGAAATTAATTATTTATTAAATGTATTTTGAGAAAAAAGTTTTTTTTTACTCGTTTATTATCTATTACTAGTTTATTTTTATAGGAAGAAACAAATATGGGTACGGTTATTTTTAATGGATAATAAATAAATATGAGTAAGAATGTTGATCCATGCATAAAAATAAAGTAAGATAAGATTTGTTAGAATAATAGAAAGTAAATTAAGACATAAGTTGCAACATTCTGCAGCAAGAGACAAAGAGCAGAAGTTTTTAAAAAAGAGTCTTTGGTTGAGGAAGATAAACTATAGAAAAGAAAGATAAAGAAAGATAAAGTGGCAATGTAATCAGCAAGATCTAGTCCTTCATTAAGAAGATCATCAAGAACATCATCCAAGTGCCCTTCTCATTTGAAATCGGAACGGAATTTGTTTGGCATTTGTAATCTCTGTGTCTGACACATGGCAGGATTATTGGAGATACACTTGTGTTTCAACATATAAGGGCGAACCTCAATGTAATCAGAATTTGTTTCAATCCACCCCGAAGGGCTCCTTGGATGCAATTTTCTTTTAGCAGTTCTCTCACAGCCCATACAAAACCTTTTATTTGTTAAATAAAGTACTCCACATCTAATACATCTGAGAAACCACTCAACTCATTCCAAAACTCCGCAACCTCGAATTTGGTCAAGACCTAAGTAACATTCAGCAGGCTTGCAATCCCAACGCCATCGCATAGTTTAAAATTTTATCACGTCGGAGACCATGTTTCTAATTCATTTTTCCAATACCATGAAATTCCCTTCTCCCACAAAAACTGACAACCAAACAGTGGCTAAAGAAACAGTCCCTGGGATGATAAACCAAAGTCAACATAATATACCATCAGATAAATAAGATACAAAGGATTTGATCCTGGAACTCAAGAAAATATAATCCTTATCCTCAACCAGACAATGTCCTTATTGGTAATCCTTTTTTCCAAGAATCTAAAACATTTTTGTAGTGATCAATTCTTCAACTTCCACTCCAAAGTAACTCGGACTTGCTTCCTCTGATGACCGAAGTGACGTCCATAAGGCAACAATGATCGCGAACTGCCAGTTGACTTGATCGGCGCAATTCACTTGATCTCGATCCCACGGCCCAAGGACAACTCAAGCCCAAGCCTAAACCTAACCGAGGCCCAACTTAAAGGCCGAAAGGAAAGGAATATCATTTAGTAATGGTTCTATAGCCTATAGGTTCTAACGCCTAGATATTACATTTTCAGTAAGGAGATCCAAAACAAATAATTCAATGGAGACATTAATTACACAAAACCCTTGACCTCTAGGACACTCCAAACAAAGTACTCACAAGGCCAAGGAGCCGATTTTAAGATAAAACATGCCTGTTATTCCTTTTGTCACATGAATTTATTGACCTAGTCAAATGACAAATCAACCATTTCCTTGTTTTTAACATTTTGTTCTGGGACTTCAGCTTAGAAATTAGAGGTATTTTGCATGTTATTTCTGTGGGAATCATCCTTGCATACATCAATTTAAATCATTGTTTTCACTCGTGGCATATCAACATTTTTTTCTTTCTGAAGGTGGCAGAAACCCCTATATACTCATTGATAGTAATGTGGGTATTATATGAAATGCCCAAGCAAGGGGATTATACAATAGCAGCAAAAGATAATTGTGGTCAAGCTGAGTTAGCAACGTCCAGATTATACAATACATATGATAACCAATAGCTCCTCTCTAATAGCAAAACAAAAATAGTGAGCTCGTCCTATGTCTTAGAAAGAAACATGTAATCATCTGTTACTGATTCGGGTGGAGGAGGAGAAGCAAGATGGAAGTTTCGCAGGAAAATTTAGATACGCCAACAACTACAATGGCCATGTATCTATTTTGTTAAGAGACAAAAACAAATACACAACTTAATGAACATTGCACACATGTAAATCGTTATAACTACTTTAACAAACATTCAAACAACTCTAACAACCTTAATATATTTAACATTCTCCCTCAAACTCATAGAGATTTATACACATGCAGTTTGTCTTAGAATTAATGAAAGAAAAGTTTAGAGAGAGCCTTTGTCAATCCACCAGCAAGCTACTCTTTAGAGGTGAGAAACGAAACCTGCAAATCTTTCTTCAAGATTTTCTCCTACACATAATGAAAATCTATTTCAACATGCTCCATCTAAGAGTGGAAAACAGGATTGGTACTCAAATACATGGCACCAATATTATCACAAAAAAGCTTTGGAGCAGAGGGCAAAACAAACCCAACTCAGAGCATAGAGACTAAATCCATGAAACTTCCGCAACTCCATTTGCAACAGTCCAAAATTTAGCTTCTATGGATGATCAAGTCATTGTAGTTTCTTTCTTTGAAGACCATGACATTGGATTTGAGCCAAAATAAATCACATAACCTATAGTAGATTTCTGATCATCAAGACAGGTAACCCAATTAGCATTAGTAAACACTTGGAGCTATGTATCTGAATTTTTGGAAAGAAAAAGACCAAACTGAATTGTTTCCTTAAGATATCGTAATACTCTTTTCAAAATTAGCCATTGTTCAGTGAATGGATCATGCATCATCTGACTTAGTTTGCCAATCACAAAGCTTATATCAGGCCTAGTGATTGACAGATATTGAAGGCTACCTACTAATTGTGTAAAGAGGGTTGGATCCTAGAAAGGATCAGAATGCTTCCGGAGTAAATTGTGAGAGGTGGCGATAGGTGTTGCTGTAGGCTTTATGCCATCCATTTTTGCTTTGACTAAGAGACCTAGAATATACTTGTGTTGGGATAGTTGTAAACCAAGGCTAGTTTGAAGAAGCTCTATTCTTAAAAAATAATGTGGGAAACCCATATCCTTAATAGGAAAAACAATAGCCAGATCATGAAGGAGAGCAGCAATTGAAGATGAATTATTACCAATAACCAAGATATCATCTATATAGACTACAAAATAGATACAAATACCCTACCATCTGTAGATAAACAAGGATGTATCTACTTTAGAAGTAAGGAAGCCATGATCTTACAAAAAAGCACTTAACTTCATATACCAAGCTTGTGGAGATTACTTTAATCCATACAAGGACTTCTAAAGCTTACACACATGATCTGGATATTGAGAATTAACAAAACCAGGTGGTTGTGACATGAATACATATTCATGAAGATTTCCATGTAAGAATGCATTCTGAATATCGAGTTGCCTCATATGCCAGCCATTAGCATTAGCTAGAGATAAAAGTAGCCTAATAGTAGTGGCTTTAGTAACAAGGCTAACGGTATCAAAGAAATTAATCCCATCTCTTTGATTATAACCCTTGGCAACTAACCTAACTTTGTATTTATCCAAGGACATATCAACCTTCTTTTTAATCTTATAAACCCATTTATAGCCAATTACATTCATATTGGATGTTCTTGGAACTAATATTCATGTGCTTGTATTCATAAGAGCATTAAATTCTACTATCATAGCATCAGTCTATCACTTGTGCTTAGATGCAATAGAATAACAAGTTGGCTCCGCATGTTGGTAATTTGCTATCAAGACTTGTCAGATAGGATGTGTAGTAGCACAAAAAGCTTTCTTCTTAGATATGCTATTCATGGCTCTGATCTGCATTGGGTGAGTTCTAACAGGAGGTTGTGAAGGCAAGCAAGTAGAAGAAGGAGAAAAAAACATCAGTAGGAGTTTGTTTATTAGCACTACAAAGAGATAGTTGAGAAGATGGATCAATAGAATTTTGGGGAACAAAGACAGATGAAGTCAAGGAATTATCAGACATAGGTTGCTGAGAAGAAGAAAGACTAGATGAAGTAAAAGGCAATTGAAAAAATTTATTGGACTTAGGAATAGAAGGTTGTGTGTAACGCTCCGTATTTTCCACAATAATTTAAAATAAATTAAATTACGGGAAAATTAATGCCAAACAGAAAATATCTAACTACTAGGAACCTGTGTGTGCGGCTAGGAGACTCCAGATTATATGCACTACGCTAAACCTTTGCATGTCTGCACCTGTAAATTAGAACCACAAGGAAAACGCATGAGTGACAAAAGTTACCCAGTATGCACCCAAAAGGAAAGCAACGAGAAACAAAACCTTAATTGATTTTCATTTAAATTCATTTCGCAAACCATTTCTCAAAAACCTCACAAACCCGGCCCACACCGGCCAAAACCACAATCGAGGCTCTACTAGCCCAAAACCACAAGCAAAGGCCTTCAATGGCTAAAACCACACACAGTGAGTCAGGAAGCTTGGCGCTAGGCATCCAAACTCTGGCCACACGCAGTCCGTCGAGGAGCAACCACAGCGTTCTACACTGCCACAGTGATGGCCACCCTGTGCAGAAGCTTTCATTGTCCTACGCTTTTCCCTCTTTAGAGAACCCTCAAAAGCCAACCCCTCCTTAGGAAGGTTGTCTTGTCTCTCACGATGCTACCAGCTATGGGACATGTGTCTGACTCGCACTGGCCACCACAGGAAACGCCTTCTCACGGCGTCCTCCACACGGTGCTTAAGAGGGAGTGCCATACCTCTACACCTGATGACACCCGAGCCTTAGTGCTCATGACGACAACAGGAGTATCATACCTCCCTGTCATGCCATAAAACACCTCAACTTGGGGACAACAACCCTAGCTTCTAGACGATAGTCAAGGAGTCTCATACCTCCAGAACCCGACATCCCTCAGTCTCGGGTATTTTAGCTCCTGACCACAACCAGGGTGTCACACCCGACCACCGGAGAATGTCGTCACATTCTTTGGTCTCGACGACACGGTCTCACACTATCTCGACCCATACACAAAAAATCTGGAGAACCATTTTTCCAAAACAGGCCGACTATTTTTTGAAATCATTTTCAAACCATTTTCATATCTTTGAAAATTCTTTCAAAACCTCGGCAAAACGATGCATCATGGCGTTTAAGGAGACCACCACTGATGGCCCACAATCCTATCTTACAGGGACAAAACAAACAAATCTGGAAAACCACTGCATTAATATATTTTCCAAAAATCCAAGAAAAACCCCAAAAATGCCCTAGGAAACCTACACATGTGAAGCGTGTGCCTGGCCAGCACCCTTGGCACTTTCGTCTAAACGCCAACAGAGCCTGGACCAGGGGCTAGAACCACTACCGAACCGACACAATCGGTCCACGCCCCTAGTTTTCTGTCAAAATTCAAATGACTTGCACTAGGGCACCTAAAAAATCGTCCGAAGTGGGAGCTCCAATCGGACCCCTCAAACAATTACCAAAAATCTCAAATAAAACATATGTGGTAGACGCTTGAGTCTTCTCCAAAATCCAATAAACAAAACTAAAATCCATTCACCATGCATCAAGATACAAAATCGCAAAGGCATAAGGGTCAAAATGATCCAAATCTCAACCATCGACATAAATACCCATAAAAATCACAATAAATTCTCAAAAATTCTAAAACAGACTCCGGTGACCCTTACATGATCCTAGTCATTTCTACCATTTTACATGATTTCTACACATTAAATTGGGGATATGTACCTGAAACGAGCTCCGACGACCCTTCAGCCGACTCCAGTGAACATCGGTGACCTCGCACGTCCACTACCACTCCACAACCTCAGGGAAGTCACTCAGGAGCCTCCCGCACCGCCACAACCTCCCATCTCCCACTCTCAAGCTCTCTCTCTGTCACCCGTACCCACTAGCAGACAGGACGGAGGAGTGAAGAAGAAGATGGAGGAGTGGAGGGGGGAGAAGGAAAGGAAGGGAAGGAGGCTTGGCTTGGTTGGGGCTCCGGTGCGCCGGAGAAGACTCACCCCATGCACACATTATATACGCGAGAGAGCAAGTCACTGCGCACCTGCCCACCAACCCCAAGCATGCACGCACCAGCCAGTCTTCGGCCACCCTCCAACCTCACTGCACACAGCCCAACAACCAGCTCCAAGGCACGAGCCAATGAATCCCCGCGCACCAAACACTCAACCACCAGCCGGCCCACAACGCGGGCCCTATGCGGACCAACACCTGGGCCCATAAGTAAAGTGCTACAATGCATAGTGCCAATCACACACAAGGACATGCAAATAGAAGCCGACCCACGAGACCTAAGCCCAAAAGCACAAATTCGCACAACAGGCCTCGGAACAGTAACACCCGTCTAGGAATAAATTCATTAAAATAGAAATAATTACAAAATGAATTTATGGGTGTTACATCATAACCACCATAAAAGAAGATTTTGCCCCCAAAATCGCTAGGCGAAAAGGTACGGGTACTGGGTTAGGATGGCTTTCTCACGTTCCCATGTGGCCTCCTCGGATCCATGATGCAGCCACCGCACCAAGACCAGCGGAATCACTTTGTTCTGCAGCACCTGCTCCTTGCAGTCAACAATCTGGACGGCATCCTCCAGAAAGGACAGATCTTCCTAGAACCCTTCTGGCTAAACTCGGATCACATGAGATGCGTCAGCGAGGCACTTCCTCAGCATGGAGATATGGAACATGTCGTGCATAGACGACATCTCTAGTGGTAGATCCAACCGATAAGCAACCTCACCGATCCTCTAGGTGATCTGTTACGGGCCAATATAGTAAAGACTCAACTTGCCACGCTTCTTGAACCTTATGACACCCTTGGTCGGTGACACTTTCAAGAACACATAGTCTCCCACCAGAAAGTCCAACGGTCTCTACCTCTTATCGGCATAGCTCTTCTGCCATATTTGTGCAGCAACAGCCTACTACGGATCAAATTAACCTTGTCCGCATACAACTGCACAAGCTCAGGACCAATCAACTGTTGCTCGCCCACCTCGCTCCAGCAAACTGGCAATTTGCATGGCCTACCACACAAAGCTTCTTACAGTGCCATCCCGATGCTCGAGTGATAACTATTATTGTAGGCGAACTCAATCAGCGGTAAATGGTCCTCCCAACTTCCTTGAAATTTTCAAGCACATGCTCAAAGCATATCCTCCAGCGTCTGGATAGTCCTCTATGTCTGACCATCCGACTGAGGATGAATTACTATGCTATAGTTGAGCACGATGCCAAAAGCCCACCTACAGAGTTTTCCAGAACCTTGAGGTGAACCTCGTGTCTCTGTCAGATATGATGTACACTGGAACACTATGCAGCCTAACCACCTCGGAGACATACAACTCTGCCAGGCGGTGCATCGAAAGCTTCACCCGAATGGCTAGGAAGTGAGCAAACTTGGTCAACCGATCCACAATCATCCACACAGTGTCGTTCTTCCTCTGAATCTGCGGCAAACCAGTCACAAAATCCATCGAGATGTGCTCCCACTTCCACACAGGAATATCCAACGGCTGCAAGGTCCCTCTAGGTCTTTGGTGCTCTGTCTTGACCAGCTGGCAGGTGGTACACCTTGCCACATGGTCAGCAACATCTCTCTTCATGCCAGGCCACCAAAAGTTCTACTTCACGTCTTGGTACATCTTCGTACTCCTAAGGTGAATAGTGTACCTAGACTAATGTGCTTCATCCAGCAACCTCCGCCTGGCCTCCTCATGCTGGGGTACATACAGACGCATATCATACTCTCCATATGACCCAATAGAGAAATGAGGCTCTCCACTAGCCTCCAGCTTCTCAAACACAACCTGAACAAACGAATCTAGCTGCTGACAGGTGACAATAAACTCTAACAGCTTAGGATAGATAGACAGGTTGGCCACCCAGGCACCAACCATTCCCTGAGCTTGCTGCTTTGGCTTATAGCTCACTAGATCCTCCAACATGGTCCACTCCTTGACCATCAAGCTCGCCATCACGTGCGTACGCTGACTCAAGGCATCGGCGATCACGTTGGCCTAGCCGGGATGGTAGGTGTAGACACCCCAAATTTCCAATTTTGCAGGATGAAGATCTGGTGGCTGAGCTTGGACCCTGATTGAGCCCATTTGGGCCCACAAACCCTCATTAGGCCATTTAATTCATGGAAACCCATTTGGGCCCATGAAGGCCCACTTAGGCCCACTAAATCCTGAT
>JAMKQA010070119.1:0-14411 GCA_024699735.1 Posidonia australis | reverse complement strand
GGGAACGACTCATCAAAGGAAGAAGACACTACAAGAAAACAATCTTTTACTGATAGTCCTGGCTGTCGGTAAAAGTACATAAAATCGTCAGTATAGATATAGTGATGGTCGCTTGACGATTGACTGACCGTCAGCTAAAGTCTCATCACTAAATGGTATTGTGATGCTTTTTTGTGACCATTAGTAAAAGTTGTTTATTGTGACACTTTTTTTTGTCACTGTACATGTTTGATTTACTGATAGTCACTATTATAACTATTCCAAAAAAATGACTTTATTGATGACTAAGAGATATAAATATCACTAAAGATCAAAATTTACCGACACATTTTTATTTCTTTTATCACTAATTATATGTTATAGTGAACGATTACCATATAAACTATCACTATATTAATTATTTATTGACACCTTTTAATTTCTCATATTAGTACATATATGCTGTAATGATGGTTAACTACATGTTTTGTCAGTATATTAACCATTCATTGACATTTTTTTGTTTGTAACATCAATAATTACATATTATAATGATAGTGAACTAGGTAATTATATCGAATGGTTTCAATAACAAATGTTAATTGAAAACTATTTACATTACATAATTTTTCTTAAATATGCATCACATAAATTGACGTAAACATAAATACCACCCATTTACAAATACATGTTTGATACAATAATTTTTTTTTGAGTTAAAAAGTAAAATGCCACAAATGTTTGATACAATATTTTAACACATATTTTTTTTATTTTACAAAAGAACTGACTTTCTCAATTTCCTTTGTTGTACAAAGCTTTTTCTCATCTAAGAACAAAGAATTGGATTGCGTGTCCAGACAGTATGGTGTGGATTATGTAGCATATAGACACCACCCTGCACTTTTGCTAGCTTTGGATTATTACATTTTGTTGGTTTCCCAAAGTTTTGAGGTGCTCCACTAGCTAAGATGTCCTGCAACAATGGATCAAACTATAGATATATCAATGCAAGACTATCAAAGTATAGATATAATTTGGAGAAAAATTATAGAATGGATTAGTAATACTGTGCATTTTTAGAAAACATCCTGACAAAGGCAATCATGAGATGGGAACCATCATTGTCAAAGATAAGTTGCAAGATATGAATTAGTAATTACCTTACATGCATTTGGACATTACTTGCTTTTGCAAGTAGCTCGTCTGCCTCAGCAGGACCATGGCTCCCCAACTTGTATGGTATTGGCTTCAACTCTCTAGCATTAATTCTATGCAACAATGGAGTGAAAATCTCCCATACAGCTTAATAATCAGAAAATTGATGGCCTTGTCAGTCTCAGCTAGATTTTTTCTAGGCACTTTTTTAGTTAAAAAATATAATGAAATACACCTTCAATTCATCCCTCTTGACGAAGTGCTGCGATCTCCTCTTATTCTGCGTAAGACATTCAAAAGAAAATTTTGATCGTAAGAAAAAGGTAGATAGTTGTAATGACCTCTAAGTCGCTACTACTCAACCTAGTTACAATTTTTTATTTTATCATTATTATCTAACAATTTCACTAATTATGCAATTAAACTTAAATTCACTCAGCAGAAGTAAAACTAGTAAACAATAGAAAATAAAACTAAACTAAACACTCACAGGATCCCTGATATGTGGCAGTGTGACTCTTCTTATATGCACTAGCAACAGATTGCTACTATCCTGCACCTACCAAAACACACAAAACAAAGCACACGTGAATGACTAAAAATGGTCACCCAACACACACCCCAACTAATTACTCAACACACAACACCGACGAAGCAAGTGTAACTACACCACAAGCACACAAGCACAGGCATCCCCACCTAGATGTTGCAACACCAAAACTAGTCAATCTACCATTACCTGGAATGCAGCAAAACTCAAAACCATGCCTTTAAAACCATTTTTCTCTTTTCCTTTCAAAACCATATGCATGCACTTTTAAAATCCTTTTATGCATGCTTGAGAAGACTGCTCTTGCCAACTCAAGTCCATAACCACACAAAACACACATAGCCTGGTCCCACACACTCTCCGAGTGAACCAAACAACTCACGGTGTCTACACACTTTTTAAAGCAATAGGCACCCACAATAGCAACCACAAAACAAACATAGAGCCTCTATTTTGCACAACATGGTCCCTTTTGGACCAAAATAGGCTTACCAAAGCCTTGGAGCCTCTACTCCAAAGCTACGGTCTACCTTAGACCAAATCCAAGGAGCTACTGCTCCCAAAGCACTATGCCTCAACTTGGAGCAACACCACGGCCACTTCTAGGCCAAAGCTTGATTCCCTGAATCAGGACATAGCAAAAATCAAAAGCACAATAATGTGTCAAGTTGCCCGATGTCAAGCAATCAACACTGGCCACAAGCAGTCCACCATGGAGCTACCACAATGTCTGCACTGCCACGGACGACCACCCTATGGAGGAGTCTACCCATCCTGACGTTCTTCCTCTTGAAGGAGCCTCAAAGGCTAACCACGCACTAGGAAAGCCTACTCACCCTACTCCTGGGTGAGTTGTCCTTTCTCAAGACAAACCATAGGGTACATCCCCTCGACATCCTACACAGTACTCGAACCCCTGGAGGTTCCAACCTCCCAGGCTCAGGCAGCACCCACGCTACGCCTCAGTACCCATAACAACTAGGGTATCATGTCTAGCTACGTAAGAGTCTCATACCTCCCGAGTCCGCTGCCACGATACCTCTAGGTACGAACGGTACCCTGGGTCTTCGGCACTTGAGACTAACACCTACCTGGATAGCACCTAGACTCGTGGACCTTAGCCTTAGCCTCGTGAGCGATGATCAAGGACTGTCATACTGCTAGGATTTGACGCACACTTGCCTCAACCTCTTGGTCTTTGACCTTAAACTAGGTGCCACGTCTGACTCTCCAAAGGCATTGTCACACCTTCTGGTCTAGGCAATGTGCCCCTACAGTCTCTTGGTCCACCCAAGCAGAAAACCATTGAAATCTCTTTTCAAATCTTTTGTAAACTGATGCATTTCTCTTTCCAAAACCTTTTGGAAAACCATTTCAAAACTATTAAACATCTTTCCAAAAATCTCACAAAACTCCATGTCCAAAAGTAGCATGAAAATCGAAACCAAAACCACAACTCAAAGCATTTCCTCGATAGCTCTTCTGTTAAGCCCAAAAAGTCACACCAAATGCACTCCGAACACTGAATTCTGGTGCCAAAGTGTCTGACGCCTACTAGCTTGTGTCTCACATGAGCCACAACCAACTTAGTGTCAAACACCCAATCGTGCCACTAAATATCTAATTCTGATGTAACACTCGTAAATTCATTTTGTAATTATTTACATTATAATGCATTTATTCCTGGACAGGTGTTATGGTTCTGAGGCTCGTTTGTGTGATTTTGGGCTTGGACCTTGTGGGCCAGCTTCTGTTCGTGTATTCTTGTGTGTGGGTTTGTGTGGGCTCGCGTGTGTCTGTGGGCCAGTGGTGGGATTGGTTGTTGGTCGTACTTGGTGCTTGTGGGTGGGCTCGTGTGGGGAGGCTTGTTTGTAGGACGCACAGGTGTGCATGCGCCCAATGACTTTGTTGCATGGCTTTATAGGCTCAACGCCCGCCTAGTGTACGAACAACTCTTTCCCTCCTTCTTCTTCTTCCCCCTCATGCCTCCTCCTTCCCTCTCTCTCCCTCACAACTCGGCAACCTCCTCCACCTCTCTCCTTCCTCTCCCACTCCCATCTCTCCCCCTACCCACTCACTCTCTTCTCTCCCATCTCTCCCTCTCCCTCTCTTTTTCCCTCCTCTCCCATTCTCCTCCCTTATTTCCTCTGCTAGTGGTGCCTGTGAGTTAGCTAAAGGTCAGAGATGGCTTGAGGTGGTGTGTGGCAATGCATGGAGTAGCTAAGGACATGTGGGAGGCGGGTTGGTCACCGGTGGTGGCTGGTGGTTAGTCGGAGAGTGAGTTGGGTCGCCAGAGGCCGTTTTCAGATATGCACCTCACCTAGTGTTGTAGTAAGTATGAAAATGGTAGAAAATGATAGCAATGCATGAAATCTAGATAAATTTACATTCCTGGAATTTATTGTGAATTTATGATGATTTATGGTGGCATTTATGGCCATTAATGGTGTTGTGTGGTTTTGGGTCGTTTTGACCCTTGTGGCATCATGAATTTATTTCTCCTTGCATGATGGATGGATTTTGGTTTTGTCTATGTGGATTTAGAGTAAACTAGAGGGTCTACAATATATGTTTTAGTTGGATTTTGTGGTGCTTGTTTTGGGAGTCCACCCCTTGGTCTCATTTTGGGCGATCTTGTAGGTTGGTGCCTTGGGCCGTTTTCTGGTTTCACAGAAAACGACATACTGAACTTTTTCGGTATGCCATTTCTCTGTCAGATTACGTCCTCTGGTTGAAATTTGGTCAGTCAAATCTCATCGGTCTATCATTTTTGGCCATGAGTGTTTACCATTATGTCCCAATTCGGTCGACCGAATTTATTCGATCTACCGAACTAGGAACATTCGGTCGATCGGTTTGATTTTTGGTCTGCCATTTTTGGTGCTTGCACCTAATTTAGTCGATCAATTCTAGTCAGTTGTTTGATTTAGGAGATTTTGGTATACCGAGCCCATTTTGGTATGTCGAATCAGGGCCCGATTGTTTTATAAAATGTGAATTACGTGGATTTCCAGATTGGTTTGTTTTGCCCATTTGAGGTGGGATCGTGGGCCATCAGTGGTGGTCATGTGGGACACTTGATGTGCTGTTTTGTCGAGGATTTGAATGAGTTTCCAAAGATATAAAATGATTTGAAAATGGTTTTCAAAGAGACATGTTGGCTCGTTTGGAAATGGTTTTTCTGGTTTTTTTGTGTGTGAGCTAAGACATTGTGGGGTCTTGTCGTCGGGACCAGGGAATGTGACGACATTCTCGGGTGGTCGGACATGTCTCCTTGGTTGAGGTTGGGGGCCGAGATACCTAAGGTTAAGAATCGTTGGGTCTTGGAGGTATGAGACTAGGGTTGTGGTCCATGGGTAAAGGTGTCTTGTGGCATGACGGGGAGGTATGATACTCTTACTATCGTTGTGAGCACTGAGACTCAGGTGTTGTCGGGTGTGGAGGTATGACTCTCCCTCCTGAGCACCATGTGAAGGACATCGTGAGGAGGCGTACCTTGTGGTGGCTAGTGCAGGTGGGACACATGCCCCGTAGCTGGTATCATCTTGAGAGATAGGACTGCCTTCCCTGAGGGGTTGGCTTTGTGAGGGTTCTCCAAGTGGGAGAATCGCAGGACGATCGCTCCTACACAGGGTGGGTTCACTATGGCAGTGCAGTGCACCTTGGTGGCTGCTTGTGGCTAGAGTTCGTTGCCTAGCGTCGGGCTCCCTGACTCATTGTGTGTGATTTTGACCATTGAGGGACTCGTTTGTGGTTTTAGGTTGGAAGAGTCCAGTTTGCCGTTTTGGCCAGTGTGGGCTGCGTTTGTGGTGGTTCACACCCTATTGGGTTTGGTGGGTCAATTTTGGTGGTTTTGGAGGAAATGATTTGCAAAATGATTTTTAAGGAAAAAATTAATATAAATTTGTTTTCCATTGTTTTCGTAGGGTACGTGTTAGGTGACTTTTGTCACTCACATTTTCTTCGTGGTTTTGGGTTGCAGGTTGTGACCATGCCCCGCCCGGGGATCCGACGTGAATTCTTGCCTGAGGGAGGAGGCCACAGCCATGCCAAGATGGCGAAGATGCAAGATAGGAAAAAAACAGAAAGAAAAGAAGTCGCCACCTAGTCTTTTAAGGGAAAGATGAGGAAAACTACAAACAAACCACCAAAAGTGAATGTATGGGATGCAAATGTGAAGGCCAAATGTCTACTAACCAGAGGATGGGTAAGGATTCCTATTACGCATGGGGAAGGTGTTAGGCACCCCCGTACGCCCAAGAAACTCGGACTTTCTAGTCTAATTCGCTTGCTAGGGACTGAATGAATGCTTGCTATGCCTAGATTGTGCTATAATCATGTTGATATAAATGCCAAGACAAGTCTAAATGGATATGAGAGATGGTATGCGAAAACTGTGAAGAAATCCACATGGATGAAATCACAAAGTATGACACAACAAAGGAAATCATATGAAATGACACGGTTTTTGGTAAGAAATGCTCGAACAATTGTACAGGCCTCAAGAGAGTCAAAAATACAATTAACTCAAATTGTCAGAATCACAGAAAACATCACAGGAATCAAGATGGAAAAATTGCAAGGAAGTCTACGCAAAATAGGTAAACTGTGACAGGTAAAGAAATTCACATAAAATGACGGTGTTTTTGGACAGAATGTTCAGGAAAACCATACTAACATCAAAAGATCAAAAGTGGGGCCAACTCAAGTCATTGGAATCATAGAAAAGGTCGTGAAAATAAAAAAGGTAAAATAATTCATGATGGGGCCAGTGTGGGCCTTTCGGTTAGTTAATGTACACCCTTGGGTGATGAAACCCAAATCAAATCCGAAAAATCCGAAGGTATGGAATAAAGGTAGTCAAATCAAATATCAAACGAAGGAATCCGAAGACCGATAGGAGAAAAATCCATGGGAAAACACATGAGATGTAGACTTATTCAAAAAGGATGGACCAATGTGCAAATGCAGCGAAAACTATGTAGAATGCATGAAAATGTACCTAAATGGGTAAAAGATACTAAGGAATGACTTAAACAGAAATTATGCATGACTTGGTGCAATAACTAACATATATGTGCATGAATTGACATAGGGGCAATTTGGTCATTTTCAGTGGTAAGATGTGATAAATATATGCATGGGAATGATGCATGGTCTAAGATATGCCAAAATGTATGCAAAATGTTAGGAAAATGTTGTTTTCATGAAAACATGTAGAAGACAAGGTCTCAAAAATAATAAAATGATGTAAGCACAATATGGGGAAACTACAAGGGCCAAAACGCAAAATTCACAGTGAAGGATGAAAATATGGATTAAGATACATTCAGAGACTTTTATCCTAGTATGCGGATGATGGATCAATGGAAAAGGTGGCATAGAGATGTGTGAGAATTGCATCTAGATAATTTCCTGAAAACTCAGGGCTTAATGAGCAAAATTCACAGAAAGGGGAAGATCATGGTTAAAATGTGCTCAAAAAGTCTTATCTTGATGCTAGGATGTAGAAATTAAAAACAATGTGGCTCTATGCTATGACATCTGTGAAAATTGCACTTTTGGTAATTTCTTGAAAATTTAGGGTATATTGTGCAAAATTCCAACATAGGGTGCAAATCTGACTAAAATGTGAAGTCAGATATTCATTTATATTGCAAACATGGTTTTTTGATGAAAACTTTATTCAAGTGATGATTTACAAGCACATGTGATTAATAATTGTGAAACATACCAAAATGTGATTTAAAATGCAATCAAAACCATGATTATTGATTTAAGTAAGATTCAAGGGCCTGGATGTAAATGTTCCTGTCCAAAAAGTGTTATGGATTGAGTTCAAAGGCTAACATGCAAAATCTCTAAAAACTGGATCCATGCACAAAAATCAAGGTTCTGGGTTGAAAACAAATCATATAGCTCCTGTGAAATGAAAATAGGGCTTCCAGGGACTTGTATGCAAAATATGTGAAGTATAAGGGTCTACATGCAAGAGGACAGGACCTTAATGCAATAAAATAAGTTTCTAGGGACCCATGAGCAAGAGAAACAATTACCCCAGGGCCTGGAATGCAAGAAAATCCAGGCTCTAGGTTAAAATGCAAAGAAATAAGTGCTCAGGACTTAAGTGTAACAAAACATGAACATAGGGACTTGTGTGCAAATGAAAAACATGAATTCTGGACCTAATTGTAACAACAGGACTCTAGCGTAATGAAAACAATGCATTCTGGACCTAAATGTAGTGAAAAAAAACCTAAAAGTAATAAAAAGGGCCTAGATGCAAGAAAAAAGAACCTAGATGTAATGGAAATCAAACTTTTACGATGTTTAGTGTGATTATGAAGTCTTATAGGGTTTAGAATGCAACTTTTACAAAGAAAACTCATTTTTTAAAAGTTCTAGGGTCTCAGTGCAAACTTCAGACTTAAATGCTATAAAAATGTGACTACGGGGACTTAATTGTAATAAAACAAATTTTCACAAAATCGAAAATGAAAACAAAAAAATTTCAGGGAACATGATGCAATATTTACAAAAACAGAATAATGAAACAAACGTTATTTAAATTTATAAGGGCTTAAATACAAAATATCTGGACCTAAATGAAATGATTTAAGGACTCAAAAATAAAACCTAAAACTAACTGGACCTAAACTAAAAACCTATTCTTCGAAGATCACCTAAGGACCGTCGACATTCCTGCTCTGGCACAACCTCCGGCAATGACCTAGCGGCGGTGCGGCAATTGGAGGACTCCGATGATGGCCTAGGCGGCTAGAGAGAAGCACGACTGAGATTTGAGGGTGGTGGGCTGGATTGGGGAGGCCTGAGATGCCTCTCCCACCTTGGGCTTCGACGAGTGGTCGTCGACGTCGGAGAAGTTGACTGTGGAGGGAGCTGGCGGCGATGTGGTGGTCGGAATGGTGCGAAGAGTACCGGAAAAGCTTCAGGGAAGCGCAAGGTGGATCCTGGTGGGGTCGTCGGAGGTTGGGATGGCCTGAAGGGTTCTCCCCGTCTCGGGCTTCGACGATGGGTGCAGTGGCGACGACAGCGATTGTCTAGAGGCCGAAGCGGCGACGGGTCTACGTGAGGGCGTTCATGGCAAAGCAGTAGAGCGCCTTGGCATGGTCACGAGCGACAGGGGCATCCGAAGGCTTCCATCGACTTTACGATTATTGTTTTCTTTTTTTTAGGATTATTGTTTTTCTTTTAGGGTTTTTGTGATTAGGGTTTTGGGATTTTTAAAGTTTTATTTAACTTAGGTTTTTTGTGGTTTTAATTAAATTCTTTTGATTTTGTGATTTAAGGTTTAATTAATTGGCTTCAAATTTGGATTTTAATTATTTTAGGGGTTTTTTAGGGTTTTGGATTTTAACTAGAGTTTTGAGTTTTAATTAGGGTTTTTGGGCTTTTAATTAAGGATTTTTTTGTTTAATTAGGGTTTTTGTGTTTTAATTAGAATTTTGAGTTTAATTTAGGGTTTTTAGATTTTAATCAGGTTTTCTTTGGATTTTAATTGAAGGTTTTGGCTTAAATTAGGGTTTTTAACTTAATTAAGTGACTTTAGGGTTTTTTTAGGTTTTAAGTTTAATTTAGGTTTTTTTCTTGAATTTAAATGGATTAAAGTGGTTTAAATGGATTTTATTTGATTTTGACTTTAATTAGGATTTTCACTTGATTAATTTGGATTTTAAGTGGATTTTTTTTAATTTTGGTTTTGCTTAATTAATTAGGGTTTTAAATGAATTTTATTTGGTTTTGATTCTTAATTATTGGTTTTTGCTTTGATTAGGTTAGAGTGGGTTTGTGTGGGCTTTAGTGGGCTTGCGGGTTTAGGGTTTTGGTGGAGTTAGGGTTTAAAGGTGGTGGTTGCAACCAAAGGAGCCTGCTTCCAAGTGACTACAAAATCAGGGTGTCTATACAAGTGCAGACATGCTGATGGGTTTAGCAGAGTGCACATAGTCTGGAGTTTTGTAGCCTCACACACAGGTTCTTGGTAGTTGATATTTCTATTTAGCTTTTAATTTCTTGTAATTTACATTGTTTTAAATTATTATGGGAATTAGGGGCGTTACAACACACCATGCCAAACCATACTTCAACTGCAAATCCTAGGGTTAATTATGAACCTTAAAGTCCAACTAAGCCATTATAGGGAGAACCTAGTAACTCTAAGTTCTATGATCTTTTATTCTACCCTCTGCCCAAGTACGGTCTACTAATCACTTTTAGGCAATTCCTAGGCCATTTCTAATGATTATCCTAATCATTTATGAATCACCAAGTTATTTGTACTCCCTAAAACATAAACTAACAGGGTTATTATAACATCCGTAAAATTCATTTTGTAATTATTTACATTTTGTAATTATCGTGAGGTGCGTGCTGGGTGACTTCTGTCACTCATGCGTTTTCCTCGTGTTTTTGGGTTGCAGGTGCAGGAACGCAAAAGGTTTAGCATAATGCATATAGATTAGAGTCTCGTAGTCGCACACATAGGTTCCTGGTAGTTTGGTTTTTTTGTTTAGCTTTAATTTACTGTAATTTAATTTTTTTTAAATTATTATGAGAAATTCGAGGCAATACTGTTGGTATCAGAGTTCCTGGTTCACTAGGTCGCATTAGGCTAGTGCTATACCTAGGGTGTCTGGTCTAGAGACTCCATAGGTTTTGCATGCATAGTAGAGTCTACACTTGGCTTCTTCATGGTTTTCTGGTTGTTACTTTGTCTGTGGTGTAGGTGTTTTTCCTTTCTCCTGTAGGATGCTTCCTCGTGATCATAAGGGCAAGGTCCCTATGGAGACAACCAAACCACGAGAGGACATAGGCAGATGGAAGGCGATTCATGCGGAATTGAGGAGTTTGGCACATGGGATCTCTCATGCGTTCAACAAGAGTAGTGCCAGTGAGTCGTCGGGCGACTCGTGGCTGAACCAATTTACGAAGCTTCGACCGCCGTCGTTCAATGGCATGGTCAGCGTTGAGGAGAGCAAGGTGTGGCTGGAGAAGGTGGTGAAGTTGCTGGAGAGCATGGCGTGCCCAAAGGAGCATTGGGTGCGACTGGCAACTTATCTGTTGGATGGTGAGGCGGATATGTGGTGGAAATCTATAAGGCGGCTGAAGTTCCCAGACTTAGTCATTGTTAGCATCCAATGGAAGGATTTTAAGGCGGCCTTCTATGACAAGTATTTTCCTACTCATGTGAAGGAGCAGCTTTGCCGAGATTTATGGAGTCTAGAGTAGGGCACAATGTCGATGGTTGAGTATGAGACTGAGTTTGCCCGGCTGGAACGTTTTGCTCCTACCTATGAGTCAAAAGAGGAGCGGGCGCAAAGGTTTATGGACGGCTTGTACCTAGGGCTACGGGTGAAGGTGATGGGCTGTCGGTGCCAGGCCATGGAGGACATGGTTGGGATGGCTTATCGCTTCGAAGTGGAGCATTAGAAGTTTCTGGAGAGTCATCCCAAAGGGAAGGGTAAGTCTTCATTTACCTCCTGGTTCTCTTTCTCTAGTCCTCCAAGAGCCAATTATTCAGGTAGCCCTAAGAAGAAGCAGAAGGCAAAGTCTAGTGTTTCCTTTGTGGGTCGGCGGAGTTTTGCTGGGAGTAGTGGAGCTGGCCTCAGTCAGATAGGGTCCAGTGCTCTGGGTGGGAACCAGTGCTTCAATTGTGGTTAGGTGGGCCACATCGCTGCATAGTGTCTCCATCCTCGACAAATCTTAGCTCCAGTGGTGTGCTATAATTATGGGAAGGCTAGACAGGTTCAAAGATCCTGTTCGAAACCACCGAAGAAGGAAGGAAGTGCACCACAATAGCCGACTAGGGGACGGGTGTTTGCCATTGCAGCTCCAAGCACTAGGTCTTCGGGAGATGTAGTTGAGGGTAAGGATGATTAGTTAGTTCTATAACCCTCTGAGATTTTTTGTAATCTCCTCGTAATCTTTACATCTGCCTGATTGTATAGATGTGTGGTGTTGTTTTTGTTTAGCCATCAAGTTCTTTTATTGTGGCTGGTCGAATGGCCAAAGTGTTGTTCGACTTAGGGAGTTCTTTCTCCTTGATCTCTGAATCTTTTGTGGTGGAGTTGGGAGAGAGACCAGCTAGACTGGCTTTTCATCTCAATGTGGTGACGCCGCTGGGGGAGCATAGTTTGGCATGGAGGTATTTGCGGTCTGTCAACTTAACGTCGAATGGCAGAGTGTTCGACGCTATCCTGATTGTGATGGATATGTAGGAGTATGATGTGATACTCAGCATGGATTGGTTAAAACAATAGTCCTCTTTTATCGACTGTGCTGGGAGGAGAGTTTATTTTAGGTCTCCCGAAGATGGATCTCTCTTTGTGCAAGGTGGGTGTCAGGGTGAGCCTAAGCTTGTTATTTCAGCTATGAAGGCTTATAATTCCATGGTCAAGGGTTGCGTGGGGTATCTAGCCAGTATAGTTACCTCCACTTCTCTAAAGTTGGGTGTTTACAACATCTTTGTGGTGTGTGAGTATCCTGATGTCTTCCCTGACTATTTGCCTAGTTTGCCACCTCACAGGGAAGTAGAGTTCTTGATTGAACTGATCCGCTGTTCTGGTGCTGTGTCGAAGCCTCCCTATCGAATGGCGCCAGTGGAATAGCAAGAGCTCAAGACTCAGTTGGATGGTCAAACAGAGAGGACTATCTAGACGTTGAAGGATATACTCAGAGCATGTGCCTTAGACTTTCAAGGGAGTTGGAAAGACCATCTGCCATTGATTGAGTTTGCCTACAACAATAGTTATCACTAAAGCATTGGGATGGCGCTGTACGAAGCCCTGTATGGTAGGCCATGCAGATTGCCAGTTTGCTGGAGTGAGGTGGGCGAGCATCAGTTGATAAGTCTTGAGCTTGTGCAGTTGTATGCAGACAAGGTGGATTTGATCCGTAGTAAGCTGTTGGCTGCACAAAATCGATAAAAGATCTACGCCAATAGGTGGCGAAGACCATTGGAATTTTTGGTGGGAGACTATGTGTTCCTGAGGGTGTCGCTAACCAAGGGTATCATGCGGTTCGGGAAGTGTGGCAAGTTGAGTCCTCGCTATATTGGCCCATACTAGATTACCCAGAGGATTGGTGAGGTTGCTTATTGGTTGGATCTACCACTAGAGATGTCGTTTGTGCACGACATGTTCCATGTTTGCATGATGAGGACGTGCCTGGCTGATGCATCTCATGTGATCCTAGTTCAGCTAGAAGGGCTCTAGGAAGATCTGTCCTTTATGGAGGATGTCATCCAGATAGTTGATCGCAAGGAGCAAGTGCTGTGGAACAAGATGTTTTCGCTGGTTTTGGTGTGGCAATGGCATCATGGAGCCAAGGAGGCCACGTGGGAACGTGAGGAAGCCATCCTAGCCGAGTACCCATATCTTTTCACCTAGTGATTTCTAGGGAGAAATCTTCTTTTAAGGGGGTTAGGATGTAACACTCGTAAAATTCATTTTGTAAATATTTACATTTTAATGAATTTATTCCTGGACGGGTGTTACTGTTCTGAGGCCTGTTTGTGTGGTTTTGTGCTTATGGGCTTGGGCCTCGTGGGCCAGCTTCTGTTTGAGAAGTGTAGGTGTGCATGTGCAGCGACTTCCTCCCCCCACGTATATAACGCGTGCATGGGGTGTGACTTCTCTAGCACACCTCCCTCTCTTCTCCTCCTCGTCAACTTCTCCTCCCCTATTTTCCAGCAGCAATCAAGAGGTGCGAAACGCCAAAGCTTGGTTGAGTCTTCTCTCCCTCCTTCCCTTTCCCCCTCCACTTCTTCTCCTTGTTCTTCTTCACTCCTCCTTCGCTTCTCTGTTGGTGGGTGCGGGTGAGGAACAGAGAGAGAGAGCTTGAGAGTGGGAGAGTGAGAGGCGAAGGCATGCAGTGGCTCGTGGCGGCGTGTGGAGCTCGGGTGGTGTGCCTTTGTGGTCGTGTGAGCCATAGCGAGGGTCACTGTCGCTGGAGTTGGCCGGTGGAGCGCCGGAGAGCGTTTCTCAGGTACGCATCTCCAACCCTTGTATAGAGAGCATGAAATTAGTAGAAATGGTTAGGATTGCATGAAATTTAGGTAAATTTACATTCTTAGAATTTATTGTGATTTTATGAGAATTTATGAAGGCATTTATGGGTGTTTAATGTGGTGATTGTGTTTTGGGTCATTTTGACTGTCATGCCTTTGCGAATTTATATCTTGATACATGGTGAATGGATTTTGGGTTTGTTTGTTCGGTTTTGGAGTAGACTCGAGGGTCTACATAATATGTTTTATGCGGAATTTTTGGTGTTGGTTTTGGGGGTCCGATCGTCCATCCCAGTTGGGCAATTTTAAACTGTAGGGCTTGGACCGTTTTCCATTTTTCATAGAAATTGGCATACCGAAACTGTGACCATGCCGGTGGATACCTTGGGCACGGTTCACCAAACCTAACTCCAGTGTGCGGAAACACACGGGGAAAACTAAGCTCGGAGCATGGCAAAAAAGCGTGCACCAAACCAGGAAGAAAAGACGGAAAGAAATCGTGCGAAATGATGCAAAAAGTATGCAAAATGCAAGTGTGTGTGCAAAATCGGAGAATACAAGGGGTTTTGTGCAAAAAACCCAAATCCGAGGAAAGTCGGATTCCAAAAGCCCAAATCATCGGAAAACACATGGGAAAACACATTCCATGCATGCATGCCAAATCTGGGGCCAAACGGGTGTCCCTAGTGCAAGCGAAGT
>JAMKQA010070117.1:0-10148 GCA_024699735.1 Posidonia australis | reverse complement strand
ATTTTTCACTTTACGAGAAAAACGGTATGCCGATTTTTGGAACGGTATGCCGTTTTTGTTGTGCAATAATTCCTTTTTCTCTTCTGTTCCGGAGTGCCACTTTATCTTCCGAAAATCCCTGAAACGGTATGCCGTTTTTGATTTTGGCTTGAATTTTTGCAAATTTCTGATTAATACTCTGATATTTGCTGGAACAGTCTGTCGCTCTTGATGTCGGTATATATATTTTTGAATTCATGCTAAAACACTTAAAATCTTTTTCACGTTATAATATTTATGAAAATAAGTACAATTGAATAATCATCAAAATTAATGTAATATTTCTAACAGAAGTCACTGTAGAAATCTATAACAACTTCGCAAAGGCAATCTGTAGGTCAAGAACACTATCAGCATCCAAAATCTATCCTTGAAGATCAGAATTCAAACTAAATAAATTGATAGCCACTGCAAGTTCCTTGTGATATCTCTTCATCTAATTGACATCGTCGGTAAGAGGTTGATACATCTCAAGCTCATCAAGCAATGCACATAGAAGAATGAAATGCTCCTGTACATTTCGTTCACCATAACGAAGTCTGAACAACTGCTCATAGACTTCGAAAACTCGAGAGATGTTCTTTTCGTGTCCATATGTAAGTTGACATGTATCCCAAATCTTCTTGGCTAGTTGTAGTAACATAACACCACGTGCAACTGAAGGTTCCATACTGTTTCCAAGCTATGTCACAATGACTGCATCATCGACATACTAATCATCATAGGTGGCATTTTTACTGTTTGGAGGATAGTGTGTAAGGTGCTTCAACTTCCAATGTGCAACTATGAAGTCTCGAAGCTTTGTGACTAGAGAAGATAATTTATGCCATTTAGTTTCTTAAAGATGCCACTGAGATGCTTTACTAACGACTCCTAAGATGCCATGTTAGAGTAAATAAGAAACAACACACAAGAAGTGAATTAGACTACTCACCAACACGTGTGGATATGACGTATCTACACACAAACAGAGACAAAAGACAAAAGACGACCTAAAACATGACCTAAGGTGCCAGATGACAACATGGGAGGCGCTGGACTGCCCTAAGCCTGGACAAAAGAGGACCGAAGGGCTCACCAGTGATTGGACATGCACCGAAGGGGCCTGCCAGCTGTGGCCGATGGTTGGCCTAGAGGGCTTCGACGACGAGGCTGGAGGGTCAAGAGGGGAGAACCGGCGGTGTTGTGGCCGACGAAGGGCCTAGCAGGGATTGTCGACGTCAGTGAGGAGGTGTGACGATTGCCTAGGGTTTTATCCTGGACATATATAGAGATCATCTATTGCTTCTATGTGGGTACACATATAGAGAATAGATTAGATATCCTAGACTAAATGGATATCCAATAACCCAATTACCCATGATACTCAACCCATACATACATATATATCACTAACAAAGACAAACATAAATCTTTGTATCAATAAAAGAAGACGTCCTTAGAATTCAAGTTGCTCTTCTCAATTCCACCAATCATACCTTAATTCTAAAGATAAAAACCTCTTTAATATCTCAACTTTATTTATAACAGATCCCATGTATATGAAATTAATATATAAGGGGATTTTTTGACCATCTAATATTATGCCTTCAATCTCAATTTCTTTTACGAAGAATTACAGTTTCTATATTGAATTTTACTCCTATTTAGATTAAATCCTTTATATCTAGAGTATCTTTCCATAATCTCAACTCACAATTAATCCAGATTCTATTATCATCTACCAAACGTATACTATTGCTACATATACAACTATATAGCATGCATGATCTTGCCACCTCTCATTGAATTTCTTTAGTAATTTCATCAATAGTCAAAACTAAGAGATAAGGACTTAATGTCCCTAATGTAACCTATATATACTGAAAATTCATTTACCTCTCCATTGATCGTTTAAACACAAATAAAAAGAATTGATAAGGAAAGATTTCAGCCCAGCTGAAATCTCTTGTCAGAGACAATTTGACTATAGATGCATCATGTTTTTTCCCTAGGCACCTTACTATAAGCTCTTCTAAGTTTAATGAAAACTATGTGAAATTTCTTCTTCTCATCTCTAACTTTTTCTGTTAACTGCCTGACAGAATAACTTATATTGATCATTTTCATGATATAGAGGCGGGAGCTAGTCCCTGAAAAAATAATTGAAGTTTTTTTAAAGACAAGTGAATTAGGACAAGGCCAGATGCACTTCAAATTCTCTAATTTTAATGAGCATTAAAAAGGAAATAACTACAGTATTCTTCACAATAGAAATACCAAAGAAGACATTTTGTCACAATTCACATGATAAAAAGTCCATGAGCAAAGCTGACATTGAATTGGTTGAGATATTGCTCACAAAATGACTATGATTGTTGACCATGAAAGACAACTTAGTAGAAAAATAATTTCCTGGTGGTTTCAAAAAGGGACTTATTATAATAGAGTAGACAATTTACCATCTACCTGCCGCTATTTACTCTATATTTGTGATAGGACTCCATAAGAAATTGCTCACCTTCATATCTCTGAATAAGTGCTTTTAGAGCTTAATAAATACTTACAGGAATTCGAATTACATCTTTTCTTTTCCATCCAAGAGAATTATAGATGAGAACAACCTAGAAATAAGAGCATGATGTAAATTTTGTGGCACATGCAGTCCTTGCTTAGATAAGTCAAAAGCATATGAAAGTGATACCTACCAAGCTTTTTCCTTGAGATGCGCCAATTTCCGATGGAGGACAATAGGTTACATTCAGAAGTGGGCACTGAAAGGAGAATTTTAAACATTATGGCTCAATCATAGTTACTTTCAAACATGAATTACAGCAAGATGTCTCCGATGCTCAAGTTATAGAACAAACTGCATGTGTATTTCGCAAATGGCAACTGGATGTTACAAGTTTATTTATGACATAATCAATTGAGCAGATGAATAACAAAGTGATTTCATCAGGCCTAAATAACTCATTTCATGATTGAAATTTCTATCCTGACATGGTGACAAGTCCGCTTGAGGTTCTATATAAGAGTATACCTACGTCTGAGAACTATTCTCAGGTTTCTTTCAACAACAGTCCAAAAGTGAATTGTCTTAATTACTTTCATGTTTGTAGTGATCTGAAAACACTATGTCATTCTTTGCAAAAACTTGTATTTATAGGATTCTTCTATGTAAAATAAAATGTATTTGCAATAGAAGTGTAAGTTGCCTTTGTTGGGAAAACATCTCATATCTGGTATAGGATCCGGATGGACTATTAGATGAGGTCAGTTAGTTTGTTAAGTGAACTATGGATCTATTAATATAGGCATCCAATAGAGGAGTGCATGGATATATTGTAATTGGGATAATGGATCCGAGGATTATTGGGATTTTGGTTGTAATCTCATGTGTGTGTGTGTGTGTAGGTCCATCCCTATTTTCTTTAACTACAACTCTTTAAATCTCAATATCTAACCATTAGATTAAAAATTTAAACCACCACATATGATTGAAACTATTTAAAATACTTATGTATCAAATATGATTTTGAAATTCTGAAGTACTAAATAAAACTATTTGAAATTATTTAAACCACTAGATATAATTGAAATTATTTAAAGTTATTTTGAAATTCCTAAATACTGAATTTTAAATGTACTTATTATAGTTTGTTATAACTCACAGAGAACCTTTGAATTTGTGTATCAGTAGATCTATTTGTTAGAAGTTTTAAAATGGCATAGATTTTTATGTGTCTAATTTTGATGATGTAAATTAAAATCCATACATTACATTTTAGTTTTAAAATTTATAACTTAGAGATCTGGTGATTCTTGATTTAAAGCTATTGAATTCGTATATAAATAGATATGTAACTTAAGAGTTTCTAAATAACGTGGATTTTAATATGTATTTAATGTAGATTAAGATCCATGGATTATATTTTAATTTTAAAGCTTGTAACACATGTTTTTAAAATTACCCTTAAAACGCTTAAATGATAGAACACCTAAGGACTCTATGGGTAACGTGTAGGTTCTAAGTGTGTTTTAATAACCCAAAGCACTATAGTTGTAAATTTTATTTTGGAAATCGGTTTCCACTCGGTTGTACTTTTAGTAATCGAGTTGTGAGCCCAATTAGGTAAAATAGTGTTTAATTACCTCTAAATGTAATTTTTTTCTTGTGTAATCAAAGTGAATTTTGTTGATGCTTTTCTCTTTGGATTTTCTGTTTTAACATGTTGTGCCTTGTAAGTGCATGGAAAACTAGGTGGACAAATACAGTTGTGCTACAGTATCATCTTGTAACAGCATTGTGTTTGGACAACCATCTATCATTGCTCATGCATAGTGTCACACGTAAAACTCTTATTAAAAGGAAAGAAAGGGTGACGTTAGGCATTCACAGTCGAGAAATTGAGGGAAAGCTCGAGAGAAAGCTCGAGAGAAAGATCTAGAGGGTGAAAGAGTGTGTGAGTTGCTGTTGTGGTTACGTGAATCGTTAACCATTATAAACCGTGTGTTGTAGCCGATGTCATCGCTGAGCTGCTGCTGTCAAGTGCCACCCTCACAAGTGGTTATTGCTAGGGACAGAGTTGCAATGTTGTATGGCTATGTAGATCGAGCTTCAATGAAAGGTACACGTCTTATCTTGAGATCTTTTCATTTATTTAATTTTGTACATGATCGTTGTAATTGTGTCTTGGGATTCCATATAAGAATCTGGTGTTTTTGAGATTCTATATTAGGAATCCGACCTGTGGCAGCCAAAGACTACATATGATGGATTTTTCAGTGGAAAACCCCTAATGTGTGGATTTGATATTTTATGGTTTGTTGAGTTATTTATAGTATACTTTATGTAGTTTTACGATGAATTATTTTGAGTTTTATGTTCTTATTGTGATGCATGACAATTTCGTAGTGTTTGGATGTTGGTTTCGAATGAGATATGCCTTGATTTCTTCGTAGTAGGCTGTGGTTGAGTTTTAAAGTGTTTGGTGGTATTTTAAGTTGGTTTTTGAAATGACTTTTCAAAAAAAATTTGAAAAAAATATATAACTTTTGCAAAGGTACTGGAAACAAAATCCAAGGTTTTGAGAAATCAAAAGGCTAAAGTTTCTTATCAGTGGACCAGAGGCGATTAATACTCTTAGATTGTTGAGAGTCAGTAGCTTAGGATGAGGTTCACGTGATTTTTACATGATTTTTAAGGAATCAAGAGAACCATAGGATCGTACTGACTGACAAAAACAATTAATACCTCTAGAAGATCAAGTACGAATTTGAAGTTGATGTTCCATGGCTTTTAAAGGATAAAAAGACCTTAAATGAGAGTCTACAAACCAAAAGTGAAGTCGAGATCGATAATGTTGAATAGTCTAACTAAGATCAAGAATAAGAGATACCTCTAAAAGATTGAGAGCAAGATGAGTAAGCATGAGGTTTCAATGAGTTGTATTGGCTAAACCAAAAGGAGAAAAAGTCCTCTGAGTAATCAAGTACAATAGTCCTAAGGGCGTCGAAGGACAGACCTTATGCATGTGGTCCTTGTGTAGATAGGTTAAGGATTCTTAGAGTGTAACCCGGAATAAAAGAGCCCCTGTACAGGATGGCTTGTCTGTGACAACGTAATGTACCTTGGTGACTACTTATAATTAGTACTAATTGCTTGGGTTCAAGTAACTAAACAAGTTTTTGGATTGAATGTGTATATATGTGGTTTTGTTAGATTTGTGCCGATTTTAGACTTGATCTATCATAGAGTAGTCATTTCAAAAATACACGTGTTTTGGTTATGAAAGGAGAAAAATGAATTTTGAAGAGTATATTAAAAAAAATTTATGCTTGTTTGCAATAGTATATTACAATGTTTGTGACCTTATAAGATTACAGTGTTGGTGTTGCCACGAAAGGTGGTCATGTGGACCTGAGAACTGAGTCTTAGCAACTTCAACTCTAGTTTGCTATTTTTGGTAATTGGTAGACATATACTGAGTAACAATTAGATGTCACTCGCGTGTGTTTTGTATAGTTTTTCTTATAAATGCAAATATTGAAATTGTAGTTCAATGTAGTACATATAGTAGGAGTTACATAACCACACACCACAGGTTTTGAATAGAGTTTGGATTTGTTTAATTTATTCATTTATTTATTTAAATTCCTTGCATTTATTTTTAAGTTTTTTATTTAATAATAGCTCCAAGACTGTTCGAATTTTTAAACCATCACAATTGGGGTCGTGACAAATGAAGATAGTCCTTAGTTGACATGTTCCTATATATAGGGGCGACTTCTTATGCATCTTCCTTTATTTTGTGAAATAAGACAAACTAACTATATAACTGTTAGATTTATATTCTATGGAAACAAATAAAATCGCCATTTAGAAAAATGGTGGTTTTTTCCCCCTTTAAATGAGAGACGGTTGTAATTTTTGGCAACCACTCATAAATTCTGGATTACAATTTAATATCTTCCAATTTTGATTAGTACATAACAACATTTATTCTTGTTTTTTTTTGGGATAGCATCCATTATTTGAGGAATTTTTATGGAAAACACTGTAGCCATCATTATTTTTTGTTTTTGTATTTTGATTATTTTTTTCGATTGATTTCATGAATAAATAGCACTTATATTATTTCATTTTTTTAGATATGATGCTAAATATGATTTAGATTTCACATTCATTTTTTCTAGGAGTAGATGTTTCGAAAGAAATTATAGACTATATTCATTTTTTTTGTTATTATTCATTTTTAAGTTCTATTTTAGCAATACTAATAGTAAACAACAACAATTTTCCTATGAATATCGTCTCTTATATTTTGGAATTACAAATTAATATCGTTTAATTTTGGTTAGTATATAACAACATTTATTCCCCTTTTTTGTGATAACATCCATTATTTATGGTATTTTTATAAAAAGCATCATATCCATCATTATTTTCTAAATTTTGTATTTTGATTTTTTTCCCAATTGATTTCCTGAACTGATAGTACTTATATTGTTTCCTTCTTTTTGATATGATGCTAAAAATGAATTAGATTTCACATTCGTCTTTTTAGGAGTAAATGTTTCAAAAGAAATTACAAGTTGTATTCATTTTATTTGTTATTATTCATATTTAAATTCTATTTTAGTAATACTAATTATAAACAGTAACAATTTTACTATTTTGTGTTAATTATCATCTTTCGTAACAGTTCTATTTGGTATTTAAGTTCTATTTTAATAATACTAATTGTAAACAATAGCAGCTTTATTATGTGTTAATTGTCGTCTTTTGTAATTTCAATAATACTAATTTGTTTGATAAAAAAAATAAAACATACACCTATACTAAAATGCTATCAAAACAAACACTTATTTTGTTTAATACTGAAATTAAAATTACAAAAATAAAATAGTTACTAAACCCTAGTTTTAGTAATCTTATTTCATAGGATTACAGAAAATAGAGGTGTTTGGTTGTGACATCTGGGCCTGATTATCCATTTTTAACTGTAAACCACGTAATTAATTGTAATATTGTTTAAATGGTTTATTAATGGATAATCTGTTGATTTTGGTTGTGTAAGTTTGTGGTTGACTTTCTGTACACCTGTTTATGATTTAGGACCAATGTGGAGTTCTGTTTGAGGATGTACAGTCGCCTCGGTACGCGTGTCGGTCTTTTCTTCCTTTCTTTTCCTTCTTTTTCTCCTTCTTTTCCTTTCCTATCACGAGCCCGCACCATTTCCGTCTCCTTCCTTCCCTTCTCCGACCCGTGCCACCAACGACGCCAGTCTGTGCCTCGTCGTCTCTTCCGACGCGATGGACGACCGACACAACGCGAGTGGAAAGGAGGATGAAGGGAGGCTAAGGCGTGCGAGAGAGGAGAAAGTGACCGAGAGAGGAGAAGAGAAAGAGGAGCGAGCGCAACCGAGGAAGTGGTGTGAGCCGCTCGTGGTGTTCCACAGGCGCGAGGAGGCTACTACGGGGCGCGAGGAGGCTTACCGAAGTATGGTAAGGGTCGCTGGAGGGCTGAGCCAGGTACGCGACCCCTTCCCCTCCTTCTGTTTAGCGTTTTGTTAACAGTAGGTTAATGACATGAAAAATCAAGATAATGCATGAAAAATTGTGGAAAAATCATGAAATGAATAGGAATGTGTTGTATAGCATGAGAATATAGATATCATGCGGTTAGGATTGGTATTTGTGGGGGAAAACGCATTTTAGGGTTGAAGGCTACAGTAGCCGTTTTTGAGCCCCTTCCCCTTATGATTTTCGTATGAACTGTGTGGTGGATGAAATCATGAATGATTTGGGGGGTTTTGAAGTAGACTCAAAAGTCTACACCTCGTGATTTATTTGTAATTTATGATGGATGTTTGGGGGGTCCAATTGAGACTCCCACCTTAGACGATTTCCGCCATTCGGAACAGGGGAAGTGCCCTTGTTTCGGACGATTCGGCATGCCGAATTGGATTCGACATACAGAATCTCTGTCAGTTTAGCCAGATACCTAATATTCGGCAAACCGAAAACACTCGGTCGATCGATTCAGGGGTTTTCGGTATACCGAAAATATTCGATATACCGAACCAGGGATCTTCGGTATACCGATCTGGAGATTCGGTCTGCTGATTTTGCCCTGAACTGGTATGTATTGATGTGGTTTTAATGATGAACAAATGGTATTTTGAGCATGTGTTGATGATGTTTCCCCATGTAATGACATGGAGGAATGTAGACCCCAAACAATTAGATTTGAGTGTGATTTTGGATTTTGATCCCATAAATGAATGAAAAAGATGGTTGTATGTGGTTTTAGGCATAAGACCCAATTTATGATTTTAAGCTTGATTTTCATGATTTGAGTTGGGACCCCAGTGGAGGATCGAGTGTTGCAAGGAAATAGAGTCCTCAACGAAAAGAATGAAATGAAATGGAAATGATTTTGAAAGAAAATTCAAAGAGTTTTGAAATGAAACACTAATAATGTTGTTGCCGAACTCGTAGCGGTGTAGGCTGAGCCTGGGCTTTTGAGCCTAGTTGTTCGGGTCACCGACGGTGTAGGCTGAGCCTGAGTCAATGGACCTAGTTGTTCGGGTCACCGAGCTCGTAGCGGTGTACGCTGAGCCTGGGCTTTTGAGCCTAGTTGTTCGGGTCACCGATAGTGTAGGCTGAACCTGGGTCATTTGTAACGTCCGTGTCTGGATTTTTCCATTTATTTTTAAACCATGGAATTTCTTGTGATTATTTATGCATGGTTTATTAATGGTAAATCCAGTTGTGTGTTGGCAGTGGTTCCTTCTCTGTGTTCTGTGCCTTGGTTTCTCCCCTGTGGTGTGTTTTCTATGGCTAGTGGGTCGGTCTTGCTGTGGGACCCACTTGGGCTTGGACTTTGACTGAGTCAAAAGTCCATTTTCTCTTCCCTGGGTGTGGGACATTTATTTGGCCCGTTTCTCTTCCGCCCGTGAGCTGCCTTTTTCCTTCCGCCCGTGAGCCCTCTCTTCCACGCCCGGGAGCTGCTGATCCGTCCCCTCCGTAGCTGGGGAAGAGCCGGCGGGATTCCTGGAGGCAGCTGCTTGCGGAGGGCTATTTAGGGAGGTGCTCGGCCAGGGGAGAGGCAGGAGGAGCAGGGGAGTGTGCGGCTGCGTGCGGGGGCTACGGGTGCTGCGAGCTCGTGCGGCTGCATGCGGGGGCTGCGGGTGCTGCGAGCTCGTGCGGCTGCGTACGGAGGCTGTGCGCAGTGGGTTCGCACGGCTGAGGAGGAGCAGGGGAGTGTGCGGCAGTGCGGGGGGCTGCGGGAGGCAGCGCATGCGGGTGGCAGTGCGTGCGGAGGCAGTGCGGGTTCGCGCGGCTGCGGGAGGCAATGCGTGCGGGAGGCACTGCGGCTTCGCGCGCGGGGAGCTGGCCAGGTACGCGTCCCGCCCCTTTTCTCTGTCCCTGTTCCCTGTTGCAGCATGCTACAGTAGGGCTAATGTGTGGAAAAGGCATGGTAAATGCATGAAAAATTATGATAAAATGTGGAAATGATGTGATTATGTAGAATAGCATGTTTATGATGTTAATATGCTGATTTGTGGGCATTTTATGCGAATTTCGTGGTAATTTGTGGAAGCATGCTACAGTAGCTATTT
>JAMKQA010070116.1:0-11916 GCA_024699735.1 Posidonia australis | reverse complement strand
GCTTTCCTGAATGCATCTTTATAAGATTTAACATTGCATATTTGCTCTGTTTTGATTCTGGAACACTCTGGACCACCTAGGCGCACATAGGTGGCGCACCAGACTGACTCACCAGTCTGGCGCACCAAACCAGCACACTGCTCTGTTATCAGCACATAACATGCTTTCATATGATTTTATCATGCTTTCTCGACTTGCTTTTTTTCCTGGATTTTCTCTGGTTTTTCTCCTGGATTTACTAGAAAGGCACACTTTGTTTTTACTATTTTTTATGTGTTTTTAATTTGCATTTGCATATAGTAAAGCCATGATGAGAAATCACTCAAAATGATACAACTTTGATTTAACTATGCAATGATCTTGCATCAATACTTGACTCGAATTAAAGAGTGATATTTCTGAGCATTAGGACACACCACTTGCACATCATGCACCCATTAGCATAAGGCGCTAAGCATGGCATGGCATATCGCCCTCGGGTGTATATAAAAGGCTGAAAAGCCAACATTTCATAAGCATTGGAGAAATCATAGAAGACCGATTTATTCGGGCGTGCGAGGGTACCTAACACCTTCCTCATACATAACAGGGATCCTTACCCGCATTTTGGTTTTCGCAGACCTTCCTTATTGTTTTGCATGATTTTTCATGTTTTATTTGGTTTTCCTCGTCTTCCATAATAGACTAGGTGGCGACTCCTGCATTTTGCATTTTATTTTATTTTCGTCGTGATTTTGCTGACTTTCGCATTATTTTGCGATCCTCCTCGCCGGCATGGTTACAGGTACACGTAGCTTGTTTACCCACTTATCTCAGTTGTCTGATGTTCGGAATGTGGCAATTGTTGATGACCGAACTTGTCTCGTCTCTAATGAAGGGGAGGTTCATGCCTCGTCACAACTATCTCTTGACAAAGTCTTGTTTGTTCCTGATGTCCCTATAAATTTGTTGTCTATTAGCGCTATTACCAAATAATTATATTGTTGCGTCACCTTCTTTCCCTTTCATTGTACATTTCAGAACTTGCAGACAGGGAGGAAGATTGGTTTGGGCCATGAGTAAGGAAATGGAGTGTACCTGCTGGTTCGTGATGATATACCGCAAGGACTTCCCTCTATGGTGTCTACTTTCGAGTCTTCCTCCTTGTGGCACTACTGGTTGGGTCACCCGTCGCATAAAAAGCTTCAATAGGCTTTGCCTTAGTGTTCAGTGTTGTCGTTCGTGTGTGAGTCTTGTCAGTTGGGTAAGTACCATCGTGCTTCCTTTAAGAGATTACGTCTTGTGTCTAATATGTCTGTTTTTCAGTTGGTTCATTGTGATGTTTGGGGTCCATCCTGAGTTCAATCAGTTTCGGGGTATAGATATTATATAGTTTTTATTGATGATTTTTCTAGAGTCTCCTGGGTATATTTACTCAAGGATCGTAGTCAGGTCTATGATGTACTCAAAAAATTTCTAATGGAAATAAAAAATCAGTTTGATGTTACTCCAAAAATTTTGCATACCGACAATGCACTTGAGTTTGTTTAGAATAAAATTTCTTCTTATTGTGTTTCATTGGGCATTATACACCAGACTTCATACCCCCACACATCATAGCAAAATGGAGTAGCAAAATGCAAACATAGGCATATTTTAGATGTCACCTGCACTCTCATGATTCATATGCATGTGCCAAAGCAGTTGTGGGATGATGCAGTGCTTACAGCCACCTATCTTATCAATAGAATGCCTTCTGCACCTCTTGGAGGAGAGGTACCACTTCGTCGTCTTAAACCTCAGTCCAGTCTATTCAGTTTGACCCCTAGAGTGTTTGGGTGTGTGGCATTTGTCCAAGACCTCTCTCCTCGTTTGGACAAGTTGTCCCCAAGGTCCATCAAGTGTGTGTTTGTTGGATATTCCAGGACCCAGAGGGGATATCGTTGTTTCCATCCCCCCACTAGGCAGTACATTGTGCTTGCTGATGTCATCTTTTTCGAGTTAATGTCATACTATGAGGAGTCACCCCCATCCAGTGTGTTTGTCCCACTTCCATCATATGCTGAGCTGCAAAGTGAAAATCTTCAAGGGGGACCTATCTTACCACAAGATGTCACTCGTCCTTTGTAGGTATACCAGTGGCGCCAGTGCACCCTAGTTGCTCCCACCACTAAACCATCCTCCTCAGTAGATGCAAATCCGTCCACTAGTTCTTCTGACTTTCCCATTGCCTTACGAAAAGGTACTCATTCATGCACTGGCCATCCTATCTCTAACTTTATTTCTTATGATTCACTTCACCCTCTTTTTTGTAGCTTTGCATTGTCCCTTATTTCTCAGTCTCTACCTAAGAATCATCAGGAGGCACTTTCTATTCCACATTGGAAGGATGCTATGGATGAGGAGATGGCAACTCATATTAGTCGTGGCATGTGGGAATCGGTGACTCGTACTGCTAGGGCTACAGTAGTTACCTGTAAATGGGTCTACTCCATTAAGTATAAAGTAGATGGCAACATTGATAGATATAAAGCCAGGCTGATGGCTAGGGGCTTCACTCAGACATATGGGATAGACTACGAGGAGACGTTCTCACCTGTGGCTCATCTTAATTCCATCAAAGTGCTTCTGTCTTTGGCACTTAATTACTCTTGGGAGATGTACCAACTGGATGTCAAAAATGCTTTTTTGTATGGGGACTTGTAGGAATCTGTTCTGATGGAGCAATCTCTAGGGTATGTTGCTCAAGAGGAGGATCGTGTGTGCAGACTCAAGAAGGCAATCTATGGCCTTAAACAAAGTCCAAGAGTGTGGTTTGAAAAGTTCAGTCAAGTGATTCTTGCTAGAGGATTTCAGAGGTGTGCAGTGGATCATTCAGTATTCTACAAAAGGATAAATGGGGGATGTGTCGTTCTGGCTGTATATGTAGACGACATATTTGTGACAGACAATGATATTCAGGGGATTGTAGAAGTAAAACATCATTTACAGGCTCACTTTATGACAAAAGACATGGGGAAGCCTTCCTACTTCCTAGGGATAGAGTTTACGTATGCACATGGTAAAATGGCATGATCACAAAGGAAATATGTTTTGGATCTTCTACAAGAGACAAGTCTTTTCGGGTGCAAATCAGAGAGCACGCCTATTGAGCAGACACCTTCATTCTGAGACAGCAGCTCAGAGTTGCTGGAGGATCCTCGTCAGTACAGGAGGTTGCTTAGGAAGCTCATTTACTTGACTATGACCAGACCTAATATTTCATATGCAGTTAGCCTTTTGAACCAATTTATGCATGAGCCCAGGAAAGTGCACTAGCTAGGAGCTCTACGGGTTTTATCGTACGTGAAGGGTACTCCAGGGAAAGGCTTGATATACAGGATAAATGGACATTTCAGGATTGTAGCTTACTCAGATTCAGGATATGCAGGAGATAGAGGAGATAGGAAATCCACATCGAGCTTCTGTACCTATGTAGGAGGCAACCTGGTTACTTGACGTAGCAAGAAGCAAAATGTGGTGTCCAGATCCAGTGCAGAGGCTGAGTACAGATCGATGGCACAAGCAGCTTGTGAGATGATATGGGTGAGGTCACTGTTGGAGCAGCTTAGGTTTGGTTACTATGTCTATGTGATGTGATAATCAGGTTGCGATATTTATTGCCAACAATCCCACCTTTCATGAGCGTACAAAGCATGTGGAGGTTGACTGCCATTTTGTGAGGAAAATGGTTATAAAGGGAGTTATCTCTACTCCTTATACTTAGTCCTCTGAGTAGTTAGCAGACATATTCACAAAGGGTCTCAGTGTAGGGATTTTGAGTCTTTATGTAACAAGCAGAGCATTGTTGATCTGTATGCTCCAGTTGAGGGGCAGTGTTAGAGTATACGAGGATTACTCATTTAGTATTAAACGGGTTATTGAATACCCATTTACCTAATGGTGTCTAATATCCCTATATACGTAACCCGAAATACTCAATAACAACAATAATCCTTCTTCTCTATCTCTTCTCACAATAAGCAATGAAGCATGCATATCAAAAACTCACATAAATCCACGAAAATTCATCCTAACCACAAGATCTCTACACATTCACCTCATGCATTCTATTCCAAACATTTCTATCATTTTTACATGATTTATCATGCATTAGCACCATTAAACCTATGAAAACCAAATGAGAATAAGGGAAGGGCTGCATACCTCTTCGGCACTCCGACAGCCTACTCACGCTTCAACGAGCCTCTAGCATGCTCTGAACTTTTCGGTCCTCCGGCGACACTCCACTGGTGCAACACAGCACCCCTCACAAGAACAACTCTCCTCTCTCTCTCAGCATCGGTTCTCCACTCGGTTGTCCCGCACCTCCCCTTCTTGCGCCACCTCCTTTTATCCTCTCCGCCCTCTGTCTCTTTTGTCCTTGCCACCTCGAAATCCCGTTGGTCCGCCAGCCTCTACCATGAGGAGATGGGACGAGCAGCCTCCAGCATAGGGATCACAGGAGGAAGGAAGGAGAGCTCGCATGAGTGAGTGAGACGGGTGAGAGGGAAAGAAGGAAAAAGGGGCACATAAAGGCACTGTGCTAGGTTTGACCAGGGTCTAACCTGGATCCTACGCACACACACAGAGGAGCACCCCAAGCTAGAAAACCACCCAACCAAGGAACAACCCCCACAAGCCCAACAAAGAGAGAAAGTCACAAGCAAACACAAAGATATCAAATTATCCATTAATAAACTATATCCAAAATAATACAATAAATCCATGGTTTACATTAATTGGATAATCGGACCCAGATGTTACACAATAATCCACAATCCAATCATGATCTTAAAAGATAATGCAAGGAAACCAAATATAGCAAAAATAAGGATGTTAAGAAGATAAAGTAACATGACCCGTAAGATTGCATGATAAGATATGACAATTAAATTCAATCATATGGATTTTCAAAGGATTCTTTATTTTTGTCTATTCACGCATATATTGAAAGTTTTAAATATTCAAAATTTTGATCAAGGCGTAAGATAATAAATATGAGTACAAGCCATGGATGGAATTACTTTCAAAAATAGAATCAATAAAAAAACTTGAAATATTTAATTAGTTAATAATCAAAAGATCAAACTGCAAGTAATTCGATAAACCAAAGGAAGTCAGTAGACCAAATTCTATGCAAGCACAAAAACACAATTTTAAGAAAGATTGAGATAAATAGAGAAAATTAAGTAGAAATCATGTAAAATTATAATATTCTATCCAAATAATTTCATTAACCATGATAAAACTTTCAACAATAATGAAGGAGATTCAATTATTAAAAAAAACTTATAATTAATCAAGTTCGACTTAAAGTAAATTACACACATTTTTCAATAAATGGAGTAATGGGTTTACTGACATTTGTCAATAAATTATAGTCTCATGTTCTTTCTTCTCTCTAGGTACTCTCTAAACGTATACATTAATTGGAATAAGTAAAACTTTTGGTACCTACTTTATATTGGATACAATATATAAGGATCTTAAGATTTCTCTAGAAAGGGATGAATAGAGTATTAAGGATAATAGCCTAATTAAACAAACTTGATTACTAAACAAAAGCAAATAACTTAAGTATATGTAGTTGAATATTAAACTCCTAGCACACAAAGAAAGAGGTGAGAAATACTAAGAACAAGATAAACTTATAGTGATTTGGCCTCTCTAACTTAGTCCACTCCTCAAAAATCCCTAGAGAATTCCCTATATCAATTTTGATTTCAAGCTAAGATCCCACCTCTATATCTCTTGACAAAAACCTCGTCAAAACTCTGTAAAATCTGTAGTCTCCCTTCTCACAATTAAAGAAGTTTATATACTTGATAGAAAGAAAAGTCACAGCTTTAAACTCTTTTTTTCTCTCCTAAACACATAATTAAGTAAGTGATTTTTTTATGGATAGGCAATGAATAACTTATTGTAGCTTGAATGAGGAGTGAGAAGCTCTTGAAAATCACTCTCAAAGGATAGGAATGAATAGCATAGAGTGTTATTGCAAATGAGTGTCAATGAATGGAGATTTATAAGCCAAAGAGTGGTATTGATTGTTGGTCTATCATAAAAAGAGGTCCAGCGACTAGCCATTCAATAAACCAAAATACTTTAGGTAAAACGAATGACTCACAGTTATTCACAATGGTCGATCAATTTTGTAGATCAAAATAAATTCGGTAAACCAAATTAGGTCTGGGTTTTGAACCACTATATGCCTAGATTCTGGTGTACCAAAATCAATTCGCTATGTTGAAATGCCCTCAGAAGCCTTATTAAGAAATGTAATCAATGAATGATTGGTTTTGGGACTTTGATTATTTTTCTAAGGTACTATAGGATTATTTAGGAGATTATTATAAATTCCTAGAATACAATTAAATATATTTACGTGAAGTGCAATTATGATAAGAACTTGATATCCTATCTTCAAATGATTCGACTTGAATTGTCACAAGGTTTCCTTCTTGACCATTTTGCCTTCTTCTTTTGCCTTCTTCTTTTGCCAACAACCATAAGAACTCTTTCTTGACTTATTAAAAAGGGTTAGCATACAAATATGTTTTGTTATTATTAAAATCAAAATGAAGCTAATTTAGCAAACACAATAATGTTAGTCATAGGAATCCAACCACATTTGACATTTAGATTCCATCTTCCAATTTCTACTTTTTTTAATGACAAATTCATATTTTTCATTTCTAATAGCTCTAACAAAATCATTTTCATATGGAATATCATTTTTGCACATATTTTTACTACTATACTTCATTACATCAAGAGTTTTTTTAATTATAAACTTACTAACATCATTAAGTAAACTTTCACTCTTGATTTTCAAGGATGTTATGTTATTTTCCATAATATTAATTTTGTATTTCATGACATTCAATTCAAAATTTAAAACAGTATTTTCTATTTCTTGCATTTTTGTTTAAACTTTTACATTTAGCATTTAAAGATTTATATTTCAAGTAAAGATCATTAAATGCATTAAGAAGTTCATCTATAAAAAATCATCGATATTATTTATTAATGATACCTCACTAGATTTTGCTAAGAAGCACATGTGAGCTACTTCCCCCTTAAATGAGATTTCTTTATTAATTGAGGAGTCACTATCATCTCATGTAGCTTAATGAGTCTTCTTTTTCTTGTTTTTTCTCTTATCTCTTTTATTCCTCTTGAATTATTTCATTTTGAGTAATGAACACTCATTCTTCTTATGGTTGGACTAATTGCATTTCAAGCACAAAGGCACTTCCTCAACTTCTTTTTCCTTCTCATTTAAGCTCCTATGCCATTTCTTATAAAATCTTTCACTTTTTAAGAATTTCTTGAAATTATGAGTAATAAGAGCAAGATATTCCTCTTCATCTAAATCATTTGACTCAATAAAGGCTTTAAAAGCAATACTCTTCTTCTTTAGAGCACTTTCAAGTTCATTTTCCTTCATTTGAATTTCATAAGAAGTAAGGTTTTCTTTGAGGTTTTTAAGGAAATATGTTGAAAGATCATTAGCTTCCTTGATAAAGGTGATTTTCTTCTCACATGCTGAAGTGAGAGATCGAAGAATTTTACGCATTAAGTTGCTTGAAGAATAGCCTTCACCAAGAGATTGTAAAGTGTAGCATCTATGCTTGATTATCCAGAATATTGTAAACTATGAATAATTATGATTGTAGACACCCTGGTTTTTGGCCAATGTTGGAAAGTGGACTCGGCAGAGAGTGTAACTGGACGGCTGGCCCGGACCTACCCCAATTCCCCAACCAAGCTCGTAAACCTAAACCTACCCAAAAACCTCAAATTACCTTTAACTCCACTCATCCAACTAAGCCCAATACTTAAAACCCAACTCGTGTATTCTGGCCCAATGACACACATGGCCCGATAGCGCAGCCCAAGTGTGCATTAGGGCCAGGGCAGCACGACAGGCATCGCTTGACTTGTCACTTTCGTCGTACGACCTCGTACCTCGTACGAGCGATGTCGTGCACGGAGCATTGGTTTGTCCCTTGACGTGCATGACATTTCCAACCTTCCATGCCCTGCCACTAGCCCTCCATGCCCTGCGTCGCTCGTCACTACACACCACCTCTACAGCACATCGTCGAGCCACTCCCTGTCAGCCCTGCCGTCGCCGTCCCACTCCACCTACCACCCCAGACGATCGACCAAAAGCCCCTCGAGCTCCCTCTGCCAGAGGACATCAAGCATTTTGCACAGAAGAGAGCGGAGAGAATCCAGGGAGACCTCGCCAGAGAAGTCCTGAACCCAACCCTTAAACGCCGACCAGGCACTCTTTTCCCCCTCCAACAAACATCCCAAGCTCCCTAGCCTGCCTTCACTCACTCCCTAGCCTACCTTCGCTCACTCCTGAGCCGCCCCCAGATTGACACCAACCCCACAGTCACCGTTCGACCTCTCGTTGAAGCTCACCGTCTGCCGATGTCGACGACACGCCACCGGCCACCAACAAGTAACATTCCCTTCCCACTTCAGTAGAGGATAATCTAGGGATGTAAATTTGATTTTCTTGCACCGTTTTTTTGTGGTTTCCCTGTTGTCTTGTTGCATCCCGCATTTCAACCCCACCGATGGTCGGTTGACGTTGGAGCAAGGCTTCGGCCATTGAGTGCTCGGCACTACCTGTCCAGACGGTAGCCCTCCTCCTCCTCTCGCTCTCCTGAGCTGCTAAGTCATCCCAAAGCCAGAACCTCCTGTGGAGGCTCGCTAGAGGGAGGCCAGCGTTGACGTCGGTGATGGTGAGGTGGGGAGGAAAGCCCATTTCCTTTTATCAGCACCCATGCATACTCATCATGCCATGTTAGTTCTCTCTAGCTCACGGACGACCCTTTTCGTTCGGTGTTGCTTCACGCTCTGAGGAGGAAGTAGACCTGGCCCCCTATTCTAGCTGTGCGCCTCGATAGTGCACCATACATGTGTGTATCTGACAGGGCCTGGCTTTGCTCACACCCCATGATTTTACTTGATGGTTCCTTGTTGAAGTGGCTTTTGTTTGATTCTCGGCCCATGCATGAGTTCCCAACCTAATGTACTTACCCTAAGTCTTAATGCTCGTTTATGTTGTACCTCTTGTGTGCTTGGGATAAGGCCGTGATGGCAAACAACTACGAAATCCCTGGGACGCACGTTCTGAGTGCACATACATGTGGTGTGTCACTCATGCGCGTGTTATCCTGGGGTGAAATCTGGCACAACTTAGTCATTGGTCCCACCACATTTGCATCCTATGTTTTGTTTTATTCTTCCTGTTTTGATTACACTTAGTTTTCAGTTTGTCATGTTTCCTTAGCTATATAGTTCATTTCTCTAGCATCATTTATAGCCCCACTAACCGGCATTGAAGTGCCCACATTTCCATGCATGCGAGTGGAATTTCGAGAAAGACCGACTCGTCAGGCGTGCAGGGGTGCCTAACACCTTCCCCGTGCGTAATAGGAGTCCTTACCCTTTCTTTGGTTTGCAATGATCCATGCGTCAAATCCATTCGGCACGAGTCATCTTTACTTTCGCATTCAATTTCGAGTTTTGATTTTTTGATACGATTTTCCTTGTCTTCCTATTTTGAATAGACTAGGTGGTGACTCCTTGTTTTATCCTCTATTGTTTTTCTGGTGTCTTCAAGCCGTTTTTTCGTCCACGAATTCATTGGATTCACCATGGCCCTACCACTCCCTATACGGTCCCAATCGCATGGGAGTGCGGTCCCCCTTCGTCGACATGGTCATAGGAACCGGCAACTCCACTAGGGATAATAGAGATCGGCTTTCGTTTTGGTTTCTTTTTCGCTTGCATGGTTTCCCTTATGTGCGCATGTTTTATGATGTATTATGCCTTATGGATGATGTATGTTTTGCTTTACACCAAAATATCATGTTCACGTCACAATGCACATGCCATGTTCCATGCCTTTTGCAATGTTGTTTGTTTTCCTTATCACCATCCTGTTCATGTCACAAAACACATGCCATGTCCATGCCTTTTGTTTAATGTTTGTTTTGCCATGGTTCGTGCATTTTCGCTTTCCTTTTATTTTTACCCAAGGAAAATTTGAGACTTGCTTGCCTCTCCCCTTCGTTAACTTAAAATTTTGCAAGAAAAATTAATGCGTAAGGATAACTAGAGACAAACATTCACCTCCCCTTTTTTATGGTTAATAAAATGGGCAAGTAAAAATCACCAAGCATACTCGCATGATTGAATCATATAGGTGCACGCATCCTCTCTCCCTTGAGTCCATCTACAGTTTGCGAAGGTCAGTTCTGATTTTCTTGTCCTATTGCTTTGGCGTAGGATTTGATGTCAGGTTGTCCCCCCTTGTCCGAGGTCATATCAGTCTTAGTAGAGGGTACAACCTATGCTTTGGTAGGGTCGAGGCTCCTAATGCACCACTGTTCCACAGCTTTGGCATGAGACGGAACCTAACTTTCTACCTTGAGTCGGAGACTCGTTCACCCTGAGAGCATCCGGAGTAGACAACCTCCTAGGAAACACTTAGATGATGAAAGAGTGCATGCTAGTTGCATCCATGTGCATGTGTGCCATTCATACCACTTAATAAACATTGCATTGCTTATCCTCAGGTTTTGATACATACTTTTGTCTTTTCTCTCAACAGATTCGCGCACGAGTCCTTTGACTAGAGCTCGAGCGCTCCCTCTTTGTTCCCTTGTTGTGTGACACCTGTTCTCAGCTTCCCTTCTGGGTTATTTGTCGCTTTCGATGATAGCTCATAGTAGGATCCGCCCTTCCTTCAGCTACCATAGCCCTATTCTCACTATCTCACGTTCTGCCATGGCCCAACGTGTCAGCGAGGCTCTTTCCATTATCACCTCTGAGGGAATCGCCACGTCGGCCCCCTCATCCAAGCCCATAGAGCATCCTCCTTTTTCGTGTCGGGACACTAGCAGACCCAGTCTAGTCTGGAGCCCGTCACTGAGTTCATTGAAGTGATCGTCACTCAAGCTCTGGAGTTGCTAGTGTCTCTCCCTTTGTAGGGCCCATCTGTCTTGACCACCCAGTCGGCTACGGTGGCCTCCCTGGTAGGTACTGCCCCTTCTGGACAGTCTGCTTCCCTTTTGCTTCCTACTGCGTCAGCTCAGCTGATAATCCTGTCCCTTGGTACTGCTACCGACGGGAACCCAGCCATGCATGCTCAGTACTTCTTGGCCCTTGCCTAGAAGCTACAGGGCATGGCACTCTCCCTAGACTCCTCACTGCTTCCAGAATCTCCTCCCCCTGAAGTTTCGTCACACTCGGCTTTAGTGCTCCACTCTGCACCCACTGCACCTCCTTGGCCGTCGCCTTAGCTCCTCGCTAATCAGGCGATGGGGGTGTCGACCCTGCATCCTTCACCTTCATCTCACTCTTCACAGTATGCATCTCCAGCACCTGGTGGCTAGCCCCTTGGCCTAGTAGGGGCACAACACTCTCTCCATCCGCTGGCTGGACTCGCACCAGGACAATAGTTGTCGCCTACAAACCCTACACCACTCACAACACAACACAACATACTACCTACCCTTCGTCCCTACATCAGACACAGGTACCCCTATGCATCTCACACCACACCACGCACCCACACGGGTATGCCGATTATCATGCCATGACACTAGGTGGTATGATGGTGAATCCGGAAGAGTACCTCAGTGCAACCCACACGGTATACGCCGTACCCACTCAAGCTGTGCAGTCTCAACAACAATGACCTTAGATGCCCTCCTCTCTAGAATGGGTGACTTGTAAAGAGGACTTTGACAAGTGTAGGGTGGGGACCGCCAGTCTTTTCAGTTCCGGGACCTCTACTATTTCCTAGAGGCAACTCTCCCATCGAATTTCCAAATCCCAGATTTTGAAAAATACAATGGAGAGGCT
>JAMKQA010070115.1:0-14560 GCA_024699735.1 Posidonia australis | reverse complement strand
GGATGTGATCAGATATGATCCGTGCTCTGCTAGTGCACATTGCATCAGGAAAAGATCCTGACCATCCAGGAGATATTAAGAAACGATCCAGCTTGACTAAAGTTGGACTATCCTGAAAGTTTGACCATGTATAAGAAAAATTATTTGGGGAAAGATCTATAAGAGCATACTGGTTAATGAAACCATTAAAACTATCCATATGACAATTATTAGTAATTTGGGAGGAATGCTCACTAGGGAACCTAGTAACATTGAAATCTCCCCCCAAAATCCATGAATCATTCACATAAGAGCTAATATGATGCAATTGATCCATAAATAATGGTTTCAGGCTATGATCACAAGGACCATACACTCCCGTGAGCCACCAATTCAGGTTAGTGTCTAAATTCTCAAAGTTAATAGATAGACTGAAGCAAGCAGGAGTGCAGCTAATAGCCTTTAAAAGTCTATTATCCCAGCCAATCAGAATGCCCCCAGAGGCCCAAAAGGATGGTACTGAAGACCAGACATTAATTTTTTTCCCACCCAGGAATCTTAAGAGTCCTTCAGAATAGTCCTCTTTTTCTGTTTCACTAATAATGATAATATCACATTTATTAAAAGTGATAAATTCTGTTAATTCTCTCTCCTTATTTCTCGATCCCAAGCCTCTTATATTCCATGCTGCTATAATCATTAAAAATTATTGAGAATTAAACTGAAGATCCCAACCAGTCTTAGGATGCATTAGGATCATCAAGATCTACCAATTCTTTGCCCTGATCCAATCTAACTTGATTGAAAAAGGCAATAGAATCATCCTTAGATGATAAAGAAATGCCAATACTCTTACAAAATAACTGGAAATGTTCATATGAGTCCCATCTCAATGGATCCACATGGTTAAACTCCCTACTATCAGTAGGAGTCACATTGTAGGTATTCAAATCTATTGAACAATCAGAGGCAAAGTTAAGACACATATCATTATTATGATCAACAGAAGAGTGAAGTGCACTACCAGGCGCATAAACTGGGGTAGGAGGCCTCGAAGAGGGCTTTCCTGAGGTGGTAGCACCCGAATCCTCTTGATCCAGGTAGTCATATATCGCCATAATCTTTTTAAATTTGGCCAAGGAGAGGTTTCTAGCCTTAAACTCTGTCTCCACCCAGGTGGAGGTAGCATTGGAGCTGTCAGCAGGGTTACCAATAGGAGGGATGGTTGTCTTGACCAAGTCAGTAGGAACAGATGGAATATTTCCAACAGCTGAAGGGGTAGGAAGTAACCCGTCAGAGTTAGAAGTGGGGAGAGGGGGAGAGAAAGAGGGCCTCTTCTAGACATTTTTCCCTGACTTATGATGAGTTTTGGGAATGGTAGAGTTTTACCCAGAATTAGGGCCACGCCAGCCTCTATAACTTTTAAAAGGTTTCCTTATAGGCTGCAAACTCCTAGATGCAGATGCTTGAGGTGCTTGTTTGGGCCAAGCTGGAAAAGCCATATGTGATGAGGGGGAAGAGGCACATAAATCCCAACTGTGTCTATATTTAATCGGGTAAACTGTTTTCCCATATGCAAAGAACCTGACATCTGGGATTTCTTTACCAGGAAAAAGCTTAATCCTAACCCGAGAAAACCCCAAGAATTTTACCCTGTCTATGGACAAATCGATCTCAATCAGTTCTGCAAAATCAGAGACAAGCCTATGAAAAACTTCTGCGCACCAAAGGTGATGAGGGATTCCTTCCAAACGAATCCAAGTCCCCTCCTCCTTCAAGGAGAAAGCAGCATTGTAACTAGACATCCAGTGCACAAAGGAAGCAGATAGAGATTGAAGGGAAGAGCCAAAACGGCTTAATATGTCATTCTTGGTCTTAATAGATGAAAATTTAAGCAAAAATTTCCTAGGGGCAAAATCAGAAACCTCTATTTTGGCATGGGAAGGCCAGTTGTTGACGATATGCTGCGAGAGGATATCAGAGGTGAGAAGAGAAGCATGGTCAGTAACAATAGCACACCGGGCATATTGTAACGTGAGCTCGCAAGAGGCATCGGATGGATAAATCGTGATGAGATTCTGAGGTGATGATCCAGCCATAGTGTGAAAACTGGACTCCTGAAAAAATTTACAAATGGCAATAGAATGAGTCGTTGCTTTACAACGATAACAATGACCCAAAAATCTGCAGGCGCTCTTAATATGGCCCCTCAGACCACATTTGAAGCAACGGTTATTATCTTTACAAAATCGTACCAAAGAAGAAGGTGTTGTTTTTCTCTTTTCCACCAGCGTCCACCCAGGAGAAACCGCCTCAGGGAAATGATCTGAATCGGAAGAAATGGAGGAAAGAAGAGCGGCAAAATGAGAGCCACTACCGCTGTAGTTGGTATCGCCAGAGAAGTTGTTAGAAGAAATCACTAGGATTTCTGACGGAATCGCTGTCACAGGGATTTCTGACGGCAATTTCGGCGAAGAAATATTATTATAAATGGGAGAGGCGCCGTTTCGAGAACCGGGAGAAAAAACATTAATGCCAGATAAGACATGGTAGGAAGGTGAAAGAGAAAAGGTTATCACGTCGTCTGACTCAGGGATACGAGCTGGTCCCACCAAATCAACCTTTGCCGACGAAACTACCATATTATCAGAATCATCATTAATATTATCCTCAAAATTTCCATTAGACCCATAATTCGAATTAAACACCTTCTTAATAACCAGGGGAAAATACCGAGAGTAACCCCAAACAGAACTCGAGGAGTCAGCGAGACTGTCCTTCTGCCAGACTCCACTCGTAGAACGCAGAGCCCCTCGCTGGAATCCCACCAACGGGAACGAGCTCACCGACGTCAATGGAGAATATACAGGATCTAGAGAAAAAGGAAGCATAGCATCTGAACATAGTGTTCCAAGGGGGCGATAAAAAGCTCCCAACTCATATCTATCGTTATCTAGAGATTCATCCATAACAATAATAGCAGGCAATCTCTTGACAATGGAATAAAAATGCTCCAGAGTTACCGAGCCAGAAGGGGCAAAAACACCAGATCGCATGGAACACCATTTCACCGAATAACACCAGATCGGTGAAAAATATTTAGTAAAAAATATGCAATCCACAGAAATATTCATTGGGACCATGGAATCAAGATGAAAAGAAACAAAGGCACCGTATTTTATCACCAAAACACCAGATCTAGACGATCGGGTGACCTCCGAAGGGGATCCACCCCGCCTGAGACCAGAGGAAGGAAGGGAAGATAAGTCCCGACCACAGAAACCAAATCAGGGATCTGGGAGAGGGGGAGGGGCGGCCGCCTTCCTCTTACGACTTCCCAGATCCGGGACAGTCAACGAGGAAGAGTGGAAAGATGTTACCGACCGACGGCGAGCTTTACCAGCCGCGGGGCTTGCAGAGAGAACTTCAACAGAGGAGGAAGCCTTGCTCGAGCGGAGGCAGTAAGGTGAAGGTGTAGCAACACGGCGATCAGAGCGATGGCCGGACGCCATAGCAATGAAAAAGCACACACACAGAGTTAGGTTTTATTTGTAGAGTCTATCTATTTTATTTGTACTTATATGTTCCTTTACATTGACTCAAATGAATAACAACCTTTTTGGTTTTGTATTCACTTGGGTTTCTTAAATTTAAATTTTTTTCATTTTGGCTTAATTTAAAAAAAAAATTCATTATCTATCTACTATCTACTATCTACTCAATAATATTTGTTAACGAGAGAGAAAGAGAATGTACAGGATAAAAGCATTGACAGCGTAGAATTAGTATTTTCCATTTTTCCACTTTTTTTAGTTTATTTTAATTTTTTATTCTATTGAATGGGGTCTACTTACTCCAACAACCATTTTAATTACATCAAGTAAGATGCCATTTAATTTTAATCTAATTATGTGAGAATATCTATTTTATTTGTAATTTTATATCCCTTTTGTTGATTTCACCTTTTTGGCTTCCTCTTCGTGTGGGTTTCTTAAATTTATTTATTTATTTTTCCTTTATGGCTTCACAAAACAAACTTAAATATGTTTTATGTGTGTAAGGAGTGTGCGTATGTAAATATCTTCTCTATGTAACCAAGTTTTTTATATTTTTCATTTATAAAAATACTTTTATATATTATGTTATCATCTATCATTGAATTTTTCTATATATCTATATCTACTATATACTATTTATTTAAGAGAGAAACAGAGTTGATATATCCTAAAAGCGGTGTGGGATTAGGATTCCACTTTCCTTTTCTCTTCTTTTTTTAGTTTATTTTACTTTTAAAATCTCACTACACACGACCCATTACATGCATCCATTTATTCTAGCAATAACCATTTTAAAATCATTATGGTGAAGTCCACCTATTCATTAGTAACCTTATTTTTCATTTTGTTTCCTATCCATATGTGCTTTAAATTTTAAAATTTTCCTTTTTTTAATTTCACAAAATGAATCATTGTTGTGTGTTATGTGTGCATGTGCAATAGAGTAAGAATCCCTTCTGTGGGTCAAGTTATTCCAATAATCATTTTAATTTCAATCTCATTGTTCCTTTCATTTCATTTATATGAGACTCACTTAATCTCTATACATGGGGGTCTATCTATATCATTTGTGATTAAATATTATTTTTGTCGATTTCAATTATTAACTATCTTTTTTTGTTTAATATTCATGTGAGTTCCTTAATTTTTTTCCCCCTTTTTAACTTTACAAAATTTTGTGTGTGCGTGTGTGTAAAGACCATCTTTATCGCAACCATGCTTTTTGTATTTTTTATTTACAAAAAATATTTTTATACATTAAGTTACCATCTATCCTATTATTGTCTAGTTATTTTAGATTTTTATTCCTAATTTAATTATATTTTCATTTCTTATTTAGATATTTTCGTATCTCCTTCTATATCTTTGTATTTTACTATATTTGTATTTATTTAGGATAGAGAAAGAGATGATATATCGTAAAAATAGTGAGAGATCAAAATTCCTCTTTCCTTTTTTTTAGTTTAGTTTATTTTTAAAATCTAACCATTTGGAAACCCACCTACAACTCGTTATGTGCATTTATTTATTCTAACAATAACTGTTTTTAATCTCATTAGGACAGGTTCCACCTATTTTAGCTGTAATTATATTTTTTCAATAAATATCTATTTTTTATTTCCTATTCATATGTATTTTTTAAAATTTTAAAATTTTCTTTTCAAAATTTACAAAATTAATTCTTTTTTCCGTGTTATTTGTGTGTGGCAAAGCGAAATCTCTTCTGTTAGTCCACTTATTCCAACAACCATTTTAATCAATCTCATTGTGTGGATCTATTCATTTGATTAATATTGGACCTATTTAATATCTATATATGGGATCTATCTATTTTATTTTTGATTATATATTATTTAATTATTTTTTCCTATGTGTTGGTGTGTCTATGTGTGTAAAGACTCTCTTTATTGCAACCTTTTTTTTTGTATTTTTAATTTACAAAAAAATTATTTTTATACATTAAGTTACCATCTATCTTATTATTATTCCACTATTTTAGTTTTTTGTTCCTAATTTTATTGTATTTTCGTGTTTATTATTTAGATATTTCCATATCTCTTTCTATATATGTATATTTAATTTGTAATATTTATTTAGGAGAGAGAAAGAGATGAACTATATTACTTAAAAAACAACAATTTTGTTTACTAAGGTCTTGTAAAAGAACAATGTAGCAACTCTAAGTCTCGTGTAACTAAGATGTAGTAGCTCTATAATATTGAGGAAATGCTATGTCGCATTCCATGTCTCACACTATTCATATTATAAAAAATAATATAGTATCTCATATATTAATTAAATATGTAATTAATACAGAAATGTGGATTTAATTATCACAAATTCTTAAAAGTTTCTTCTTTTAATTGATGCCTTTTATATTCAAAAAAACTAAACTTAAATGTATTCATACTTCTGGACTCATAAAATATGAATTAAATGTGTCCGCACATTTTTAGAAGTTGTCATGCAGCAATCCAATTGACACTCTACTCCTTTTTAATTCATTGTTTAAATTCTCATAAAGCCATATACGTAATTTTTATAAGTTAAAAAAGTCAACATGGCAAGCAATTTGTATCAAATAATCCTACAGAGCAACATATCATTATCATATTAATTCTATTTGTCACGAACTTCAACGTTATTTTATATAAGAGAGGAAGATATTCCAACATAATTATTTTGTTAGTATATTTTGAATTAAAACTTCCCAATTCAACTCTTTAAATTCAAAAACGAAATATTGAAATTCTTATTCTAGTCTTTTGAATTCCAAAAAGATACAAAAGTGCAAGTTAGATTGAAATTTCATTCCAATCTTTTGAAATCAATAAACTATGTTTATAAACTCAAATTCTTTAAAATTTAAATCCCAAACTAATTTGATTTTAAGTCTTAGACTAGTTTGGATTTCTATAATCTAAAATTCAAATTATAGAAACCTAAACTAGTCTAAGGTAGTGTTTAGAAATGTTTTTTTACAACAGCTTATTGCATTAGGCGTTTATTGTCTAATAAGCGTTTTTAAACGAGCTAGTTTATCGAACTTTTCCAAAAAAGCCGTCTCTAACTTTTTAGTTCATTTTAAACTATTGAGGTAGCTTTTAAAAAAGTTAATGAGTGTTAGCTTTTTGAAAAACTATGAATATTAGCCATAGGCTTTCCAATGATATCCTTATAAGTTAATTTTAATTACAACATAAATTAAAGCACGATGGCGGTGGTGGTGACCAACAATAGTGGTGATTGTGGTGGTTGTCGAGGATGACAGTAGTGATGGCTGTCGACGATGGTGATGGCGGTGGTGGTGGTGACTAACGATGGCGGTGGTTGTAATGATCGACGACGACGGTGGCGGCGGCGGCTAGCAACGGTGGTGGTTGGCGACAGTTGTGGTTGTGATGGTCGATGACGACAGTGGTGGTAGTGGTGCAGACAACTCACAACAGTGGTGGTAGTGGCCAGTGATGGTTGTGATGGTGGTGGGAGACAACTACGACAGTGGTGGTGGTGGCCGACGACAGTAGTGGTGGCCGATGACGACAGTGGTGATTGTGATCGACGACAACGGCAATGGTGGTGGCCGATGATAGCGGCGACGATGGTGGCCAGCGATGGTGGTGGTGGTGACCGATGACAACGATGGTAGTGGCCAATGACGACGATGGTGGTGGTGGCCAACGACCCGTGGGGTGGTGGTGGTAGTCGGTGACGACGATGGTGGTAGTGGTCAACGATGACTACAATAATGGTGGCCAATGACGATGGCAACGGTAATGGTCGACGATGACAACGGTGGCAGCAGATGCTACAAGCAACGGTGGCAGTGGTGGTCAACGACAACGGACAACGACGATGCGGCGTCAAGAAGGCAGTAGTTAGCGGCAATGGCGAGAGCAATATAGTCCTTTGATTAACTCATAAGTGCGTGTTAGACATACAAACCAAATAAACTTTTCTTTACTTCCATAAAAACTACAAAAAGTATAGCTTAACAAAAAACCAACTTTTCTAAATAAGATATGTAAGAAAAAACGTTTTCAAGCACAACCTAAGACTTAATACTGAACTAGTTAGATCTAAGGGTTGCTAGGTTTATTCTAAGCTAGTCGTAGAGTCTTAGAGGCTTGTTGCCTGAGCAATGATTGACTTAAATAAATTATTTAATTACCTTTTAATTAATTTTCTACACCAAGAAAGGTAAAATAATTTTACTTGTTGCCATTACATGTGACGACAAGTCAAAATATCTGATTTAAAATTTTAAAAATTTAAATTTTGATTTAAATTTAATATCTAGATATTATCCACTAACTTTCCAATAAGATATGATACCAAAAATATAAACCTCTATCTCTCTCTCTCTCTCTTAGATTTTCTCTTTTTAGAAAACCCTCTCCCTTTGGGACATGCCAATTTCCTATGAAAATGACGTCACATAGTACAAGGATGAAAAGAGTATTCGTTCTAATCTCTATTCTTTTTAAAAAAATTATTGCATTCTTTAGATAGACTATTGTATATGTATGTGGGGAACCACCCACTAGTGTTGTTTGCATATATTTATGTTATATATCACCTTTTTGATATTATTTACTGCACACCTGGATTTATCTATATCTATTTTATTTGTTTTTAAGGAAAGGAATACGTCATGTAACACGAAGACATCGTTAGACGACATCTTTCCGTTGATCTCTTCCGAAGACTTTTTGCTAGTTGACGTTGCAAATCAACAAATGACGATCACAGTCATCATTGACGGATGTGGAAACATTGATATCTTCGTCAATACACTAAATTTACATTTTTAAGGTTTCTGTTAGACCTATGTTCTGATAACATATTATATATAGAAGAATATATACATAACTTATGAGAAATCTAATAAATAGACAATGCAAAGAAAGATGCGTTGACTTTGATAATGACTTATACGATGATTTCATGTACGAGAGGGAGAACCGGAGAAGGTTTTTTTTTTTTTTTTTAACCGTGAGAGAGGGAGAGGAGAGAGTACTAGTCAACCTGGAAAAGTGGTGCCAAAGATCGTCACATTACTGCCATGATATCACGTATACACTTTGTACCTTATAAAAAAACACAAATACACTCTATAGAATAAATTATTTTATCACCATGCGGCCGTTCTGGTGCGAGACCTTTATACACATCCACATAAGAATAGTTTCTATGACATACATACCTACAAATGAACACTGAACACATAGAAAGATAGACAAAACTATGCTTGAATTTGGATTATCTGATGTTGCGACTGGAGACTGTCTGCTTGAGCTATCTGAAGGGAATTATCATCTTCCTGACACAAAGAAAATATCCCCAGTTAAAATAGGAATGATACTTGGAACTTGGTCATCTGTACAAATGCTAATTTTGCAATTTCAAAGTTGGACAATCCTGGTAGCTTACATCCAATTGTTGATGGTGTCGTCGTTGGACCCTTTGCAGTGCTGATATCATCCTCATTATACAAAAGAATGGCAATAGAATCCCACTAGCCCTTAATATGAACACCTATATAAATCACCAGAATAAACCATGCGTTTGAGAATATTAAAAAGAAAAACATCTAATAGCCTGAATAATGTACTCAAACCTAAGATGTTTAATTTATGTCCAAGAAGTTCAAAATGAAATTGCAATCTCAAAGAAAAAAAAAGCCACAGTGCTTACAGTTAAGAGGGTATAGCCATAGTTGTTAGCTCCAAGACTGACAACAAAGATCATGTGTCTAAGCAGCAACATGATTGTGAACTGCATATAACAAGTCGAATCATCAGGCAACACGACCATGGCAACTGAGTATGCTGATTGACTGAAGAAGACTACTTACAGTAACAGCCACGGAACGGCAACACGTCACTCTCCCCCTCGACGTTGGTGAGCATTGGTCGAAGACAGCTGCGAGCTCGTCGTCTGATGGGTCTGGGGGCTCATACTCCAGTCGGGGGACCTCCAAACTACCTCTGGTGACAAAGGATAAGTAGGATGTCTTAGTTAAAACCAGTCAACTTTTGTTTAGGCTATATATAGTCCAAGTTGTCTCCAAGGTTGACACGGATCTGATCAGTGCCACATCAGATCTGAGCCAACCTCTTAACCAATAATTTCATGCCACAAAGGACTATAGATTTATTGACATCTGTGGAACACCACTAGCAACAGCCATATCTGGAAGACCAGACAAGAGGTGAAAGGTACCTGATGGTCACCCCCTCGTCAACCAATGCTTTCTTTGGGGCTACAGTGTAGTCCGGTTCAAAGTTCTGCAGGATTTTTTTTTTGCAAGCAAGTTAATGTTTGTAAATTGTGATATTGCAAGAGAAACAAAAGATTGTCTTAGTTGTTCAAAGTGAAATAGAATAGTATTGATGTTTATATTTATTTTTATCCAAAAAATATTCAATTTTATTCCAGATTTTGATGAATTTAGAACATCAAAGTGGAAAACTAGAAATCATGGTCAAATATCGGCTGGCAAAGAACAGTATCCAAGAGATTTCGATGCAAGCAGTATATAGAGTCCGACATAGAAAACTCTATGCGGTTGTAAAATTCCAATGGAACAAGAGATGTTATGATAATCCCGAAACTGAAAACCAAGTTCACTCTGTACAACATCGCTCTAGTCTTGCAAAGCATGTTAGAATTTAGACGAACTATGCATAAAAACTGAGGGCAACAATTCCCAGAACTGGCAAGGAAAGATGCCCAAGTCCGAATTACAGTAAAGGGAGACGTCAATCCAAGAATAGGAAGGCGAACCCAAATCCCAGAGTTCCTCAAAACACGGAACGGCATCAGAGGCCAAAATAGAGATTGAACGACGGAATTCTGAATAAGTAAAAGAGATGCAAGAAAACCCAGATTCAATGTTTTCCACAACAGCAACGAAGAGAAAAGGAACACATCTATCCAACAACACATGAAAAAAACCCACGACCGGTGACCCTAAAGAAGAAAGAATCAATTTTTAACAAACTAATGTCGCAGAATCCAATCCGAACACAAAAACCCATCTCAAGTTTCCTCCAATTCCAAACACCAACCTGGAGACAAATCTCACAGAGGGTGCTCCCTTTCACGTCACACCACCTCTGGATGCATCCTCTGTGGGCGAACTGCAAGCCACATATTCTCCCGTCATAAAAAGGACAAAAAACAACAACCAGCAATCTATTTCTCCATGACTCACAAACAACATTCTTGGCCTACCTTGAGAGTTCCAGAGCAGGCGCAGGGGGTCTCCATGGTGGCACCTTCGACTTCATCTTCTTCATGGCAGATTCTGCACAGGCAGGTGGAAGAGGGAAGACAAGAAGAACCCAATTCATCGTCCTCTACATCCAATATGACTTGGTTGTTGTTGTTGCTGCTTTTGAAATCCATCTCCCTCTAGTTCTCTGTTCTTCTTTGTTTCCCTCGCCTTCTTTGCGGTTGAGGTTAAATAGGGAAGAAGAAGCGAGAAGAATAAGAGGGAAAGTTTTTTTCCTAAACTTGACAATATCTTTTGAGCAAATATCGGGGATATCCTTGGAACATTATAGACCGGGACGTGAGAAACTGTGACAACACGGTTTGTTCCTTATTGATGACCAGTAGACGTCCCAGTTTCTTCCTTATTGATGACCGGAGCAACAATCCAAAATCAACAAAAATATCGGGTTTTTTTATTTTGATTATCTCGATTAATCAAAATTGTTTCCAATAAAGGTTGGTTAGAACAATTGAGAATCGGTTTTTGGTTTATTTTCATTTCGGTCACTTTGTCGAAGAAGAGTTAATTATTTGTTTATGATTATCATTATAGGCCAAAGAGTGAGCTAATTAATGATGATCATTAGATAATGATCAAGTCATTAGACTAGGGGTCTGTTTAGCAATTATTACTTATTAGAATCAATTTATGAAAAAAAAATGTTTATTCTTAAAAAACTAAATCAAATAGTTTTTTTACGTTAAATTATTTCAATACGTCAGCTCCATATTTGTGCATAAAAACTCTCAAATACATTGATTATAAAAAACTATTAAGACTAACTTTATAGAAAAATGTTGTTTATGAGAATAATCTTTTTTTCCCAAAAATACTTCCAAACACTACTTTTTGGTAACGATTATTTTCCACAGTATATTGGAAATAATCACTTGTAGAAAAAAACCTGAACCAAACACATAAAAAACGCCAACTTATTTAAAAGCATCAGCTTATTTCTCATGTGTAGAACTCACCAAAAAAGTTAAAAATGAAAAACTATGGGAAACAGTTTTTTAAAAAAAGCAAACTTTTCACTATAATCACTTTACTTATAACAACTAATCTAGATCATCAAAGTCTAACAATAATAATGGCACAATCATCAACGACTAGTAAGTTGTTTTCTTTTCGCGTTTTTTTGCAGAAGGAAAACTTATAGTTGGAAGGAGTTTAAGGTTACATTGGGTTTCGAATCTAGAAGGGAGTTATGAAATTTAAAACTCAACCACTTAAGTTAGTTGGTTTCGACAAAAATAGTTATATCATCTTTGAAGCCCGACCACATGGCAAACTTATGAGTTCAATCCGACGCTAACCAAGATTGTTGGAATCTGATTAGAATATCGTCAGTGATCATGGTATTTTGTGGTGGTGATCATTATAATTGGATACACCATAAGACAAGAGATTATTTTCATAATAACAAGAAAATTTCTTCACTTATAAATCAATGATTAATTTTTACCTACATAGGATTGCTTAAGAAATAAATGATGCTTAAGTAAGTAATGACTTGTAAGTAATTTTTTATAAGTGACTACACATGCATGTATCACTTTTTAAGTAATAAACCGTAGAATAAGTAGTCTACAAATGATGCCTATTGTATTTCAACAAATTTCAATCATTAAAATCGATTACTTCCATTTGTCAAAAGATACTATGATTAAAATGAAACTATTGTATATTATACATGACAGATAATCTTAAAAACAAATTTAAATTTTTAGAAAATAAATATAAGAAATAAGACACCTACAACCAAAATGAGTGTAGGTGTCAGACATCAACATTTTTTGGTCACGTCCACGCTCTTTTAATATCTTGATCGCAACTGTCTTGTTTGGCTTGTATTTTCCATCATTTATTTCACCTCCCTTGTCTTTGACATTGGATATGCCTTTCATATTAAGAGACATGCATGAAGGTAGGCAACAAAGTCAAAAAACTCAAACAAAATTGCTTTTCTATTTGGTTCACCGTCACACATTGAATTCCTTTTCAGGTACACCGTACACGCTTGAGAAACAACTCCATCTACAATCCACATTACATAGTCAACGTTTTACGTATAGGCAACCTAATCAACAAAAATTTGCATTCAAATCGGAGAATGCTCTCATGGACAGGAAATTATTTGCCGACATCTGCAACAATTACAGTTATCAGTCAATGGAGAAGTAGAAATGGATTCTTTCTTTCTCTGAAAGAATTCCTTTGAATAACTTGCTCGTCTCTGATCAGTTTGCTCCTTCGCGTATTCATGAGGGGTTAGGGGTGTGGGGGTTTGAACAAACCGTATGATAATTTCTCTTGATATTCTATTCTTACACCTCTACTTGGTTGCTCATTTGAAAAGCCAAAAAAGAAAAGGAAAAAAAAAGGAATTTTTGTTTAAATGTCTTTTTAAAGTATATGTATTTGTTGATGTATCTTCAAATAACACTTCTTTATCGGTCTAATATTGCAAAATTAAATTCTCATCTTCAATATCCTTGCAGTCAACGACTGTGATATTGCGTTAATTTACTCCATTATCTCTACAATATTCTTCCTTATATGTCCACGTAAACTTCATTCTGCAGTGATACTGTGGCAGTGGTACACAATGATACATTACCGTACAATGATACATAATTAACATTTGCAAAAAAAAAAAAAAACCATGCGCTTCCCTAGATTTTGGTGGGCTTGCTGTACGCGTTGCACACATTCACCAGTCGACGCCACTGACTTTGAGCCCTTGACATTGCACAATCTGTATTATATATAACTTATATTGGACGATTTGGTTAGCGACTGCGAGGTGTGATGTGCGTGCTTCGTTCTTATCCCCACCTCTCCCAATCCGAAATTTATCATGTATATGCATCATGGAGTGTCGGAGATACAAGGAAATTTGGTATTGAATTAATATATGACGTCGAAACCAAAGTGAAAATGACATAAATGGCAGGTGTCGAAAGGGCAAACGATTCAGGAAGCAAGACGTCGCACGAGACGTGCCGTGGGATCCTAACTCCTCCTTGTCCTTGGTTTCGCTTCGCAACATCAATTGTACCCAAAAAAAAAAGGGAAAAAGAAAATTGATAAAAGAGTGTTTGGTGGTGGACTTCATGGTGATTGCCGTAGAATCCATGGGACCATGGCGTAAGCAAGACAGACTGAAACGCTTTACTGCCCTGGAGGACGGCATGACACGCCTGGTTCTTGATTTCGGAGAATGCCAATGAGTTCAAATGGGTGCCCACCAAGTCTGGATGGTGTCATTTTTTTAAAGGGAGAAACACAGACATATCGTCTAGATCTAATGATAATATAGATTTACCATGCCACTGGTTCTTCCTTTTTGACACACGTTTGCTATCACTGTTAGGGTTGTAAATGAGTCGGATATAACCTGTTAATCGGAGTCAACCCGACCCGTTAAGAAAGGATTAGGGTAGAACTTTTGTATACCCGTTGATCCGTTAACCCATCACCCGCTAACCCATAAATTTAGTGGGTCAGGGTCAGGGTCAGGGTAGCATACTACGGGTACCCGTTAACCCAGAGGTAATTAAGTAAATTTACTTAAATCCTAACATTTTAACATAAAATATAAATATATATATATAAGTATATATAACTTTTTAACCTAACATTTCTATTTTCGCAGTCGACGCCCAACGGCCAGCCCAGTCGCCACACCCCTGTGCCTTGTCCCGTGCTCCCGGCGGGGCGGGGGTGGGGGGGGGGGGGG